>VUQH01074446.1:0-10394 GCA_015106775.1 Etroplus canarensis
ACCTGCTATGATGTATGGTTTGGAGACGGTGGGACTGACAAAAAGACAGGAAGCAGAGCTGGAGGTGGCAGAATTGAAGATGTTGAGATTTTCTCTGGGAGTGACCAGGATGGACAGGATTAGAAATGAGTACATCAGAGGGACAGCTCATGTTGAGAAGCTTGGAGACAAAGTCATAGAGGCAAGGCTGAGATGGTTTGGACATGTTCAGAGGAGGGATAGTGGATATATTGGACAAAGGATGTTGAAGATGGAGCTGCCAGGCAGGAGGAGAAGAGGAAGACCACAGAGAAGATTCATGGATGTAGTGAAGGAGGACATGCAGAGGGTTAGTGTGAGGGGAGAGGATGCAAGGGATAGGATGAGATGGAGGCAGATGATCCGCTGTGGCAACCCCTAACGGGAGCAGCCGAAAGAAGAAGAAGAAGAAGATTTAAGTATAGAAGGAAAACAAAACCAAAAAATCTTATTTTTCCATACATTAAATTCTATATATTTAATATTTTCAGCTCTTAAACTGATTTAACTGTACAGTCTAACTCTGTCAAATGTGTGTGTGTGTGTGTGTGTGTGTGAGTGTGTGCATATATATATATATACACACACATATACTACTCACAAACAGTTAAGGATATTTGGCTTTTGGGTGAAATTTATGGAAAATGTAAAAAGTTGATGCCACAGTGATAATATATCATGAAAGTCAGGCATTTAAGTAGAAGCATGCAATGGTGGTTTCCTCATCTCAAACAATTTATTTTAAAAAATGCCAACAGCAGTGGTGGGCATACCACAACAAAAAATGTCAATGTCTCAATAATTTGTCATGTGCCCTTGACCATCAATTACAGCTTGGCAATCATGTCTCATGCTGTTCATGAGTCAGCTTATAGTCTGCTGAGGCATGGCATTCCACTCTTCTTGAAGGGTGGCCCTCAGGTCATTGAGGTTCTGGGGTGCAGGGTTATGAGCCACTACACGACAGAGTTGATCAGTTGTTAGGTGTCATCTTGGTCTCATGACGTCAAAATGAGAGCAGCATGATGAAGAGGACTGTTTAAATATCAATTCTAATTGAACCAGAAAATGTATTGGTCGATTCGTGGATCAAACACCAGTTGTGAATTTTGCCATTAAGCACCTTGTTTGAGAACAGCAAGTTATGCAAAAAGTGCTGAAACACTGAACAGTTTGACATATGTATTTAAAAAGGTAGAGAAGGTCAAATTAAGTTCACCTATAAAGGTTAAAGTGCATTTTAGGTGCATCTTGAAATTTTACCCGAAAGCCAAATATCCAACCCCAGCCTCTATAAATCTGGTGCCATGATTAGTGCCTCTGTGCTGTCTTTCAGTCCAGCTTTCTCTAGCCATTCTATCTGCCAGTGGTACATGCCATGCAGGGGCCTCTTCCTTCCATAATGTATCCTGTTCTTGCTCCTCTTCGATCCTGGGTTTCTGCTGCCTGAGGTACTCACTAAGCACGTGATTGGTCATGGCCATCTTTCTAATATACTCATGGATCTTTGTTGTTTCATCTCGGATAGTGGTTCTGACACTCACAAGTCCTCAGCCTCCTTCCTTCCGCTTAGCTTAAAGTCTCCGAGTGCTGGATTTGGGGTGAAACCCCCCATGCATTGTAAGTAGCTTTCTTGACTTGATATCAGTGGCTTCTTTGGCCAGCTTATTATCCCAGCAAGGTATCTAAGGACTGGCAAGGCGTAGGTGTTAATTGCCCAGATTTTGTTCTTCCCATTCAGCTGACTTCTCAGGACTTGCCTTCATCTCTGCAGGTATTTGGCAGCTGTGGCTTCCCTGGTGACCTCTTCATAGCTCCCATTTGCCTGTAGGATTCCACGGTACTTGTAGCTATTCTTAGTGTCTGCTATGTGGCCTTTCGGTATTGCAACCCCCTCAGTTCCAGCTACCTCCCCCCCTTGTTCCCATCAAACTATGCTTCTCCAGTCCGAATGACATTCCGCTGTTGTTGCAGTAAATCCTGGTGGTGTGGATCAGTAAATCAATGTCTCGTTCACTCCTGGCATACAGCTTGATGTCATCCATGTATAGGAGGTGGCTGATTTTTGCTCCATTCTGTAGTTGGTATCTGCAGCCGGTCGTGTTGATAATCTGGCTGAGAGGGTTCAGGCCTATTTAGGACATCAGTGGGGACAGAGCATCTCCTTGGTAAATCCCATATTTGATGGTTACTTGTGCTTTTTAGAATCAGAATCAGAATACTTTATTAATCCCCGGGTCTTCCACATCCCCAATGAATTCCTGATGAAGGCTCTTAGGGTCCTGTTGATCTTGTGCATTTATAGGCATTCCTGGATCCATGTATTGGGCATTGAGTCATAGGCTTTTTTGTAGTCAATCCAGGCAGTACACAGTTTGGTCAGTCTGGTGAGTTTTTTGATTTGGGGATTTTTGCATTTTGGTCTTTGGTATCAACCTGAATAAAAGTTGTTGGGTTTTTTTTTTTCCCACAGCTCTTTTCTGCCTGTGTTTTCAGTCCTGGATTTGAGTCCTTAAACCTGCAAAGCATGAGCTACAATATATTCTTCACAAAAAACATAACCTATCCTATAACCAGATTAAAACGCTCAAGGTACAAATGTGTATATATCTGATTGCCGTTACCAGTGTGGGGGTTGTTATTCATTATGGCAATTAATATCAAAATATTTTTACATCATGATCTGAGAAGAGCTTGCCCAATACCTGTTCAGTCTCACCTGTAGGTAGTGCAAGCATCGTGTTATGCCTCCTGCAAAAAATCAAGGAATGTAGATGCGTCGGTGTTAATCCGATGGGAAAAGATCGAATAATTTTATGCAGGTATTACATAATTTTATTTTTTAGCAATACTAAAAGTAAAATTCTAAGGAGTAAGGTGTATTTGTAGATTTAAGGTCTATATTCCTCAAACAGTGAAATCTACACTGAGAAAGGAATGCTGACTCTTGTGTTTCAGAGATAATTTGCAGTTTTACAGAAGTCTTGAAAGCTGAACATGAAGCGAAATGGTTTAAGATGGATGTTTTTGGAGCAACCTGTTTATGTTTAAATAATGGCCAAAGCTAGACATCGAAGTTACAGAAGAATCACTCATTCTCCTAAAGCTCAATTATTTTTTAGCTGCCTCTCTCACACACACTGAATTCTCTCACCCTCATTTCTTCTGTCCATCATTCAACACCTAGACTCATGCGTCATCCTCTTTTTCTTTCCAGCTCACAGGCAGGCCATGTCAAAATGACTTTTCATACATGATGACAGCTACTGGATACATAATTAATTAAAATTTATTTATTTTCATACTATTTTACTCTTACATATGTCATAGACATTTTATCAATCAAATATCTTACTGCATATCATATTCAGTTTGAAGTTTCATACCAGCCAGATTTCTTAAGATGCATACCAATTTACAAACATCCTGCTGCATGCAGACACCTGTGAACACTGGGTGCATGAATAGAAATATAGAATACACCTTTCTGTCTAATTTAAAATAAGTAAGCACCACCTTTCTGTTCTTGCTCCTAATAAGTGCAAGAAATGTGGCTTGGCCTGTGGGGTGGTGGCCACTAATAAGTAAAAAGAAATAAAGTCCAAGGACATTGTATGACTTTTTACCCTGAAATGTGTGGATTGAAAGAGAAGAACATCAGAACAAGAGAGCTTTTGCTGACATAATGATGCAACACTTAATTCAAAATATTTCAGCCTTCTTTTATGTCAGAAAAACTTTGGTATTGTAATTGTTCTTGTTAAATTATTAGGAAGCTTGAATTCTTTTACGTTAATTATGATA
Source organism: Etroplus canarensis (assembly GCA_015106775.1). Lineage (NCBI taxonomy): Eukaryota > Metazoa > Chordata > Actinopteri > Cichliformes > Cichlidae > Etroplus > Etroplus canarensis. The sequence goes on from VUQH01074446.1 coordinate 3,823, forward strand.
CTGATATTATTATCAAGCTGGAAGATAGAAGATTTGCTTTAATAGTGTTAAAATTATATTGGATTGGATTGGATTGCTTTATTGTCATTTCAACTACATATAAATACACAGTGAAACAAAATAGCATTCCTCCCCAGGACCTGGTGAGCAACACTGTATGTTTATTCAATTTCTACTGTGATTTAGGTAAGATGATCAATACTGTACACTAAGTATGGAGCCAATATCAGGAGCTGATTAGCTTAGCTTAGCATAAAAAACTGTTTACAGAGAAACAGCTAGCCTGGCTCTGTCCAAACATGAACTAGCGGCACCACTAAAGCTCACTAATTAATATGTTATCTAATTTGTTTAATCTATTCACAAACATGGACTCTTCCCATCACTTTGACACTGCCAAGCAAACACACCACAGGAAGTCACAACAATCAGCCAAAAACTTGCTACCACATGTTACTCAGAGCGAAACCCCAGCTTTTCATTTCCACATTTCACTTTGTAGATTAATCCAACACATTCTCACTCCCAAATGGTCACATACTGACACCTGGTCAGGATCCATTTTAATTCATCGGTACTCCATTTACTATTATTTTTTATTCATGTGGCTGAATGAAGATGTAAAAATTTGACAAGGGGCTGCATTGGAATGGAGACAGGATGGCAGTGGCATAAACCATATTATTTCCATCCAGGATGCAGGTTCCTGTTTAGGACCACTGTTTTTGAACTTTGACTTCATAGTCACTCGTAGGCTTAGGGGAAGATCGAGGACTATCCTGCAGGTTAAAAACTTCACTATTTAAATGCGATAATCTGTGTCTCTGTGACTAAAGTGTCTCAAACATAAACTGTAAAAATGGATGTAGCCTCTATGACATAATTTATGAAATGAAAATGAAAGTTATGCCAGTGTTTCACATGTTTGCTGGAATGGGATTAGACTTCTTTCTGTACCCAGTCACGTCTTTTTGGAGCCAATGCTTTTTTAAAGCACTTCCTCATTGGCTTTACTTTTAAGTGACACTAATTTCTCTTATGGTTCTAACTAGTGTCAGCCTGTCAGCAGCCTTATTATTCAGATGCAATATTTTATTCTCATCTCCACCTAGGAGGCTGTGTTTTTGGTTCAGTTTCTTTGCCTGGTGTTGACGTATTCTTCAACATTATAAGATAGGGCCTTGGTAGGTATGCAGTCTTGGAATGTTCTCATTTATTTTCTGTTTTTCCCCCCGTTTCCAGTCTGAATGCTATGTTAGGCAAAGCTATATGAAATTTTCCTATATGACTCGCAACAAAAAGGAAAAACAGGTACTTTTGAAAAGTTCTTGAGTCCCAAGGCTTGGGATTCCCACCAGGTTCTAAAATAGCAAGTCCAGGGATCTTTTTCACAAGAGACATTTTAAGATATCATTGCAGAAGAAGCAGGTGATAAAAAAAAACTTTATGGGGCCTAGTTCAGTCCCAGTGCTAATAGGACAAGACAGTATGCCAGCATGCAGAATATAAGGACTAGCTAAATTAGCTCCCTTTTAAATGTTTTCAGTCATATCTTTGCTTTTCCTGCTATGACAAGTCAAAAAATGGACTGGCCTATAAAAAAGGTTAACTAGACTTATGGAAAACTAACATTTTACAGTTTGCATTTAATTAATCAGTGAATTAAATCTTTGGATAGTTTTAAATTGTAGGAAAAGAACAGTTGTTAGTGATAATATGAACGAGGCTGCTTACTGCTGGTAGTTTAACAGTGAGCCAGGATGAACAATAAAAGACTTTTAAAATGAGGTATCCAACTGGAAATCAACCACCATATATTTTTTTTTAACTTGCGTCTGTGTTTTTCCTACCTTTTTTTTCTTTCAACTCAACATTATTTTAAAATAATGTTGAGTTGTATCCCTTTGAAGTTTAAACTTGAAAGACATAAGGGACAAACACAAAGTTCTCATAAATCCATATAGTTACTTTAAGGCACCACTGTGTTGTTTGTGTTTGTTTCATGATTGTGGACATTTTCCTCAATCAATCATCAATTTTTTGGAAACCTTTTACACAAGAGTCAAATATAAAAATACGCCTACCAGCTGAAGGATGTCTTTTAGTCTATTTGGGTTCTTTAGTTAAATAACAGGAACCGGAATAGCTTGAGTGTTATGAATGAAAATACCACACTGTCTAAACTGTGGTGTGTCATACCCAAACAATGTCACTAGATGCTTCTGGCAGTGAAAATACAGTCAACTATTAAATGGGTTCATAATTAACAGTACATTTATTGTACTGTTTGGAAATAAAGACCTCGGGCCTCGATGTAAACACAGACATGGAAAGCGCTCTTGTCCTAATGGTGTTAGGTAGGATATGGAAGGAATGCTTCAACTAAGTCAGGGTCAAAGGAGGTATTTAAGTGTGTTTAACACTGCTATGCATTCTGAACGAAACATTTCAGCGACATTTACGTTTATGTTATCCTCACCAAGTACAGTTAACACTGAATATAAGAACAGGTCCAACCCAGACTACTGATTAAGGAAAGGCATCCTTGGACTGGAAAGTGATCTGTGCATGGAACACATCCACACATTTCAAAGGTTACTGGTCATCATGATGTTAAACATTTCAAAGAGGACTATTAATGAGGTGTTCAGGGAGGTAACAGCCCTTTAACATTCCGGCTGCATAACTACTAGAGAGGAAAAACAGCGTACAAATTCAGTTTTATTCACAATGGTATCTCTCATTCCTTGTCTTCCTTTCTGGTTATGTTTTCTTTCTGTCCCTGCCTTCCTCCTCCCCTCCGTGTTATTCTCACCTCCAGCTCCCAAAACTGCAGCCTGGCTGACTCATCACTGGCCTTGCTATTAGGCTTCTGCCAACACTCACTGATTAAATCATAAAGGAAGAGAAAAATGAATGTTATTGAACGCACTGGGTGCTATGCATGTGCCAGTGATAAATAAAGAGAATACAGTAAACAAGGTAAAAAAAAGTCTGTGCAGGCAGCAGGGAGTGGTATGTTTAAAGTATATTTGAAAAGTTTAATTCTCTCATGTTTGAGTTGTATGTGACACACATAATAGATGTATACAGAGCGGACAGCAGAGTACAGACATGACTTTCATTTGTGTTATTTCAAGTGTGACCACAATGACGAGTTCTATAGTTCAAGTTGCAATAATATATTTTTTTCCATTAGAGGGCAGAAGAACTCTAAAACAAGCTGACAGACACACAAACCTCAAATATTATCACCTTATAAATATGGCAAATATAGCTGGCTCATATTAAAGAGTTAGACATCAACCAAACCCTGAACAACATTAAGATCCAGTTGTAGGGTTTTTTTCTGGCCTTTAAATGAGATTACAAAATACAGTACCTGATCTGACACCCCCTAGTGGCAGCTCAACCTAATTTGTCAAAACTTTTTAGAATTGTTAAAATTGTTAGGAATGTGTTTCATAGCTGTCTAGTAAAAAAGGCTGTAATTGATATGATTTATGTATCGATGGCTTTGCGTAATACTCACAGATGATAATACCATCTTAAGGGAGAGTTGTTGGTTTTAAAACTGAAAAAAACAGAAGAAAAACACTACACACAACCTGTTCAACACCAAATGGTAAGGAGACACAATTAGAAACTAGCTGGTGAGCAGAGTAGGGCATTTAGCATTTACAAATTCTCATCAGGGTGCCTAAAACACAAGATAATGTCTCTTAAGTGCTGTTAGCTATATTAGCTTGAGAATTGATGTGATTAAATGATAACAATCTTTACACACTCACCAGCCACTTCATTAGGTATACCTGTTCAATTTTCTAATGACTGTCCCTTTATGAGCACAGTGCACGCATCATCTGCTTCCACCAGGATAACACACCATGTCACAAAGGTCAAATCCTCTCAAAATGGTTTCGTGAACATGACAGATCTCAATCCAGTAGAGCACCTTTGAGATGTGGTGGAAAAGAAGATTTGCATCATGGATGTGCAGCCAACAAATCTGCATCAGCTGTGTAGTGCTATCATGTCCATATTGGCCAAAATCTCTGAGGAATATTTCCAGCACCTTGCTGAATCTGTGCAAAGAAAAATTAAGTCAGTTCTGAAAGCACAAATGGGTCCAACCCAGTACTAACAAGGTGTATCTAATGAAATGACCAGTGAGCGTATGTCTCTGTTGGTTCATAACTTTATTTTTATCATCCTCAAGTGAACAAAATCAAACATTTACTGTCATTTGCAGTGGGGAAATGAAGAGCAGTTCCTCAGTTTAAAGTTTGATGTTTTTTTGATCCATCCATTCACTTTGACTTCCTCCAACCTATGAAGACGTCACTCTAACGTTGCCCAACCCTTTTCTTTGCTCCTGTCTTCAGAAAGTTGGCATCAAAAAGGGGCTTTTCTCTCGAATATCGAAATATCTGAATGTACTTTCTGTCCACTTCATTTTTTGACTCAAGTTTGGTCTCTATCAGTGTTTATAAAATATCTGGGTTCCTGGGTCAAAAAATGCCAGTCCGTGTCACAGTTCAAGTTTCTATTTCATAAACAAAATTCTGAAAATAACATGGAATCACGTCATAAGCATGATGAGTATATATATTTTAAAAAGACTTGTGACGCCAGTGCGACGTAAATACAGGGTGTGTCTCTAGTTTGAGACACTTTGATTCTGGGAACACCTCCGGCTCCTCACATCTGTGTCTCAGTTATGATCTGAGTAACATAATCAACAGTCCCAAAATAGCAGCTTCCACATCTTTTCAGGTTTTACTGGAACATTGATTCAACAACCTGCTTTAGCAGGATTTAGATACATTATTCCTCATTTCATCTGTGTGATACGTTCAGTATATTTGTCTTTGCTGTGGAGCAAATGCACATTTTCTGTAAATTTTTGCAAGAACTCTCCTCTTCCTGCCATCACAATCTTTTGGTCACATAAACATAAGCAGTTTACAATCAATTTGTTTTAATCTTTTGCATTGGCATACCCATTTCATTATAAGGTGTGTGCAGTAAAGTAATCTTGTAGTCCAATGATGGAGAGTGAGTGCTGCTGTCTGTAATAAGGCAGGGGGGATGAGTCATCAGCGGAAGTGAGGCTTGGAAATAAGGAATGTGGAGACTGTGGCCTCTGGCTGAGATGAAAACCTCTGGTTCTAAAAGACAGACACACTCCTGTGCAACTAAGGTGACCCACAACAATTGTTATATCCCTTGCTGTATCACTGAGCCTCTATTAATTTATAATAAGTCCATATTGTTAAAACTCTGCACGAGTCCAACAGGATGAGTCAATCACTAATAAATAAATGTGAAAACATTTAAAGTGTAATATTTTGAATGGCATCTTTTATTTTGTGAAATGAATACAGAAATCAAGACTACAATTTATAGACACTGGTCACCCTAAAACAACATTTTTCATTGTTCATTGAACACGTAGTTTCCAAAAACATAAATTCTAATCTTTAAAAAAGAAAAAAAAGAACTTCCACCTGAGCTTCCAGTCAGGTTATTCAGCATAAAATGACAGTATATTAAGAAAGGTGTGACCCCAAAATCAAAAACACAGAAAAAGTTTTGAAGTCATAATATATAAGTCTTAGAAGTACCTCCATCCTTGGATAATTTTAAAAATATATTTTCAAAAGATCTTATTAAACATGTTCATTAATTTTTTTTTATGGTAAATTCTGTCTAGTTTCTTATATCAGTTGTAAAATCTTAATTTAATTTTATTTAAACTTGTAAGGAATCATTAATTAATTAATTAGGAATAAAATCCTATATTAATACAATTTTGGACTTCTTAATTTGTAAAGGTCACATTTCTGTGTTAATAGATTATTAGTATCTGCCCTGTAAGTTTAATTCTAATACACAAAAGCACTTCAGGTTAACATGTTTCCATAATCAGTACATAGCCTCTCTACAGACCTTTTTTGCAAATTACAGATTAAACTATACTGCCCAGATGGATAGTAAGAAGGTGTACTATGCACCATGATTTTTATATTTTTAACAGGTTTTCCATAAATGTCTTTGTAACTTTAATCCATGGTTAATTTAATTTTACCATTGAATTTAAAAAATCAAAACAAATGCTGTGTTCTATCAGTAAATAACATTTTAAATAAAATGAAATGGAAAAATATTTTTACAGCCCAGCCTCCTTTTGAGTCCACAGGAAATATACTCAAGAGTATCAATTTAGGCTGGGCACCTTATGTTTAAAGAAGCAAAACCAAAAATATAAAAGTTATCCAAATAAAATCAGAACTGTAATTGTCATTTCTCTTTTTTTCATCTTATCTTTTTCATAAATGAAACTCTCCGTACTGTGGAAATCTTGATGTCTCTGAAGTTATTTTAAAAATATTAAACTCTGTGTTTGTAAGGATTTTCCACATCAGTTATCCTGTGTAGTGAAAATAGACTAATACATTCATAGTGGAAATATAAAGAACTGTACAGTGGGTACGGAAAGTATTCAGACCCCTTTAAATTTTTCACTCTTTGTGTCATTGCAGCCATTTCCCAAAATCAAAAAAGTTCAT
>VUQH01074448.1:0-12230 GCA_015106775.1 Etroplus canarensis
CTGCTTATCTTGAGTATGCTCTTGCTGAAGAGATTCTTGAAGGGGTTGACTTCCTGGTTAAATAAAGGTTTAAAACACACACACACACACACACACACACACACACACACACACACACACACACACACTGGCCAGTTCACTTACCACAAGGAGTTTCATTTAGCCCATGAAAATACTTGTGTAATAAAATGAAGAAAGAGCAGAATTTAACAACGTGATTGAGGTAATTACCGTAAAGCCTTCTCAGTGAGGGTCTCACAAAAAGTTGCATCATGTAGGAGTATCCTACTTTTCTGTCCTATTTTAGGGCTTGACCTTCATCAAGGACAGAAGTCAGGATACATGGGCCTTTGCTGCACTAATTTTGACCATTTAAAATAAAATATTTAAAATATGTTATAAGTTCCTCTTTACTTTTTAAAAGCGTTTTATTGAATGCTTTTATTTCTCTGCTTTTTCTTGTAAAGCGATGACTAAAGCAATCTCTGAAGACTAATTTGAATTTGATCAGAAAAATAAAGAAAATGCAACATTTGTAGAAAAGGAATAATTCTTCATTTCTCCACCGTCCAGTTCTCATTTCCTTTGCTCTTCTGTCTTTTCCTCCAGGGGAAAAGCCCTACATCTGCCCCTATGAAGGCTGCAGCAAACGCTATTCCAACTCGAGTGACCGCTTCAAGCACACTCGCACCCACTACGTGGACAAGCCTTACTACTGCAAGATGGCAGGCTGCTTGAAGCGCTATACAGATCCCAGCTCCCTGCGCAAGCACATCAAGGCCCACGGCCACTTTGTTGCCCAGGACCCAGGTACTTCAAGCAGGTCAGGGACCGGGCTGGGACTTCCTGGGCACCAGAATACCACTGAACAGCCTTCTGTTGGCGGGGCTCATGTCATCATCCCTGGGGCTGCTGCAGCTCTCCTTGGGGGCCTCGGGACCTCCTTGCCGCTCTCTGCTTTCTGCCATGCCAGAGCCCTAGGCCACCACGGGGCACCACTCTTTTCCATGAGTGCTGGAGGCGGCAGCATGGGAACACTCAGCCTCTCAGACTCCCCACTGTTACGTTTTGGACTTTCAGCTGCATCAGTGTTTGGGTTAGGGGCTTTGGGAGGTCTGGCACAGGTGGCAGGAAGGGTGCCAGAGGACGAAGAGGCATCAGAGGAAGGAGAGGAAGGGGAAGTGCTAAACCTGTCTGCAGGGGTGGGCCCTAGACGAAGTGACGCTTTGTCCTGGGTGGTTGTTCCATCAAGGCCGCTCCTCCTCAAACCAGCTGTTGTCAGTTAAATTGAGCACTCAGCGATGCATAGAACCAGGAAGTTTCTCTTTGTGTTTTTAAGCCCGCCGTCATTGCCAGGGTGTTAAATACTGCCATTTTGTCAGAAGTCACTGGCGTCTGGCAGAGATATGCCCATAACATGAAACTTGCTCTGGGCGCACATTAAAACACATTGAACTGTAAAAATGCTCAGCGTGTCTTAATGCCACACTGAAAAGCCTAATGATAAGCAAAAGATGTTCATCTAAACATGAAGCATAAAAGATTATAAAACAACCAATGCCAAAAGTACAGGTCTCAGAAAGCAAGTGGCTTCTGTCAAAGCAGTGATATTTAACGCCCTGGGGAAAGTACTTCCTGTTTTTTCTGTGTCTTTGTTTGCATTAATGCATGTCTAGGTGTAACACGCTGTACTGTGCATGAATATGGAAAGCTTTTGTGGGTGTGTAAGAGGGTGCAAAGTTCACTTATGCCTTCAGAGTCATAAAGAAGGTTCAGTCATTCCGCTCAATAACAGTTAAATAGAGACCTGAGCACGGAGGCCTTTTAATGAACAAAACGAAAAATGAGAGATGCCCCAAAAATTTCAACAGTAGCAAACAAAATCTCTTGTTTTAGATAATGTGCGAGCCTCAGCGTGAACTGTTTCTCTATTTGAAATATGCTGCGGTGAGACTATCAAAGGCTATTCCTGAGAATAGCAATGCTGTTTAATCAGTATCATCAAACACTATCTCAGCTATCTTTTGGTTTTAGTTATTAGTAGGATCTGTTAGAAGAACGGATGTAGCCACTGTGACATGAATTAGTGGACTTCTGTTTTAAAGCCTCAGGTTAGACATTTTGACTGTCACTATATCTGGTTTTGAACCCAAGGACAAAAAGCATGCCCAATTAAGAGTGGCCTGCCAATGACGAGGCTGCTTTTATGCCTATTTTACTCTAAATGGAATGGCAGTTTGCCACATTACCATCATGCTGTATTGAAAAAGGCTTGAAACTAGGAAAGAAAATGTTTACTGTGCTAATATAGCCACTGAGAAGTAGGCTCATTTTCTCACAGACTTCTATACATTTCAGCTTATTTTTCCAACCGGGAGAAGAAAAACTGTTCCCTGGCTGAGAAGTCAGTCACAGCTATGCAGGACCTCTAGCATTTCTTTAGAATGATTTTTGGTGGAATATGAGCCTTGGATACTAAATTCGCAAAATCACGTGGTTACACAGCTACCTGCCACATAAATCAGAGACTACATCTAACATGGTTGGACTGAACCTTCAGTATGCCTCAAGTCGCTTGTCTTCTTTTTTATCCTCACCTTGATTTCACAAACATTTTGCAGCAGACAATCACATGGATTAGCTTTACCAAACTTGGTAATGAAAAAAAACAGCTGGCACCTAAATCATCTTATAGTTTTTGAGCTTGACAACCCCCACCGAGTGCTTCCACTGACTCAGATTTTTTTTTTTTTTTTGCTCATTTGTAAAGCTGGGAGGAAACCAGGACTGTGGGGAGCATTAGGAAATACAGTCTATACAGAAAAATATAACGAATCACTTAAATACACATTCTAGACTTTATTAAGAGCTACTTTTTCTACATTTTAGGTTATTTTAGTCCAGCTGTTTACAAAATATTTATATGTATGAAAAGTTGATTATGTGTTTTTGAAAAAGATTTTGCACAGCCATCTGCTTACAGAAATCATTTAAGGTAGTTTGGACTCCAGAGCTTTGATGACGGAATGCATCTCATCATGTGAAGGTTCCTATGGATTCAGTTTGGTACACCAGCTGTTAGTTGCAATATGCGCACCTGAGATGCTTCCTCAACTACTTCATTTCCAAGTCGGCGGCAGAGTAATCGCCTTGCCTCCAACCCCCAAGGAAGCTAAATCGCCAGAGGGCCCATGCTACACAAGACAATTTAAGTATTTACCTCACTACAAGTGAAAAAGTGATCTAAGTGTGGACTCAGCTGTTTGTTATAGCTGAGAGCGAACCATTAGCGCACTTACAACACTGAGACGTGTGCTGGATTTCAGTCCACACAGAGCTATGCGGTTGACCATGTGATTTTTCAAGTCGCAAGAAGAAAGAACAAAAACCATGTTGGCGCAAGTGAATGGGGGAACTTCTTTGATTGCAGTTTAACTTAGCTTAGTGCTTGCTCTACTAATCATTCTGAGACAATGGTCTGAACAGGATCAGCCCTGTCTTTTAAATAACTGAGGGAAGCATTCGAGTAGGTAGACATAAGACAAAGGTGTGTATATGGCAATAATGAGTACACATTTGCTTCAAATGAATATTAAGATGTGGCATATGTTAGAAGAAACCAAAAACAGTAAAAAAACCCACAAAAAAACAAACAAACTCTCTGGTAGTTTTGAAGGGGAAATGTTGACAATGGCCTCATGTGGCCAGTATCTGTATTGACTTATCTTGTATTCTTGTTTGCACATCCTGATCAGTATTTCAAAGGTGCCCCCCAAGTGCCTTATGTTTCAGCTGAAATATTCACAGTATATGAAAAATATGTATGCAGACATAAAGTGCATAAATATACTTTTTATTACATTTTAGAAAACTTTTGCCGTTTTTAGTGACTTGACAACAGATGTGATTTGCACATCGGGACCACTGCAGCACCTCCTAAGGACTTCACCAGTGTTGATGACTATGATAAGGACTCATTGTCAATAAACACATGAAAGAAAACGGTCTGACGTCATTGTGCCTTTTTGGTGTCACTGCAGTTTAATTGCTTAGATGTTTGAACAAAAATATATAGGTGGAAGAAGAAATTGTTGCCATTTTAAAACATTTCAGCTGATTGAGTTCTGAAAGTACCAGCAGAAAGTGGGGAAAGCAGCCAAACGAACCAAACCAGTCTATTATTTTTAAAGCAGACAAGTACCATGTAAGTATTTATGATGGCTCCAAAAAAAAACTTTCAGTGAGTCTTTGTGTTACTTGGTGTGTGTGTTACATAGAGGTTAGAATGCTACAACTGGTTTTGTTTCTGCGATGGTAAAACAGGGTCATCAAGATAGTAAAAGAAGCCACTCAAAGAGTAAAACATAAATTAACTTGTAAAATCACCCTGTCTGGTGAGAGTCTTAGGTTTCAAAATTTGCAGAAGGGGTGACACGTAGCAGCCGAGTAGCACTTGTATCAATGGAGAAGCATTAAACTTTTATAAACAAGCAGGTGAAACGGGGGACGGTGGATGGGCACGTTGCAACAATTCTTATAATCTTTAATCTAAAATCGATGACACTCATTCTGCAAATGCTCCACACCATCCCCACCCACAACCCGGCGGGACAGACGTGTAGTTACGTGAAAATTAGGTGGGTGGTTTTAATGTTGTGGGTGTTTGTTCAAAATTGGTAAGAACAAAGAGAAGAAAAGAAGAGAGGCGTGGACACAGGTAGACTCCAATCAGTCATTTAGACAACGATGGGGGACTTATGTAGGAGTTACGACTCCTCCTGGATGGGACACTAGTCCATCGCAGGTGATTAAGAGCTCATAAAATCACTGAATCCAGCGTTGAGCTGGATTGCCTGTACTGTGCACGATCACAGGAATTAAATGCCCTCATAGTTTGCACAGACTCACAAGAGATATTGTTGTATCACCACTAGACAAATAGATATATAGTTGTAGATGCCTGTTCCTGTGCTTTACTACAGACATCTTCCAAACTTAGTGTAATGAGTAAAAAGAAGGAAGGCCACACATATATGATCAGCTTAATAAACATAATGTGATAACAGAGCAATTTGAGCTTTTGAAAGTTACCTGCTTCATTATTTAAGTTCTGATAATGTTCCTGTTGTTAGAAGGCCATCACATTAAAGAGGAAGTCAAAGTTCTAACTATGAAAATGGTTGCTACAAGCCATTTCATATTGTCATGTTAGCATGCTAACATTTAAAAATTAGCATTAAAGTCCAACTCTGTTCCAAAGTGTTTATGTTTTATTTTAAAGTATGTTAATTGTGTAATTGGATAAAATCGAATCAAAGGTATGATATTGAAATACAGAAATTAGGCTCAGCTCTGTGCATTTTGAAAAAGTCACTAGGTTTTTAGGCATTTTGTCAAAATTGATGATGAGGTAGACTGTTCCACAGTTTGGATCCCACTACAGAAAAGGCTCTGTCCCCACAAGTTTTGAGTGGAGCTCTGGGAGCAGCCAGAAACAGCTGGTTAGCTGACCTCGGTGCTCTGGATGGGCAGTGAGGCTTAAATAGCTCTGACAAATAAGAAGGCGCTAGGCCATTCAAGCATTTAAAAACAATTAATAAAATTTTAAACCGAATTCTAAAATTAATAGGAAGCCAATGCAATGATTCAGGAACTGGGGTTGTGTAGTCATGCTTTTTCTTCCCAGCCAGCAAGTGGGCGGCAGCATTATGAACAGTTTGTGAGTGTTTTACAGCTGACTGGTTGAGACCAACATATAAAGAATTACAACAGTCAAGGCGTGATGTAATAAAAATGTGAATTACCCTCTGAAAAACATTTTTAGGGAGGGAGGCCTTAACCTTTGCTAAAAGTCTCAATTGAAAAAACTGGGTTTGACCACAGAGCTTATTTGTTTGTTAAATTTCAGGTCACTATCAAAAATGACACCCAGGTTTCTTGCAGACAAGTTACAGTATGAACTAAGACTGCCTATAGCACTGGCATAGCCATCTAAAATGTTCTGTTGCCCAAATTAAATAATTTCTGTTTTCTTTTTATTTAAACTTAGAAAGTTTTCATCCATCAAAGCCTGTACATCCTTGAGACAGTTTAAAAGAGCTTGAACAGAGACACAATCATTTGTTTTAAGGAGCAGGTAGATTTGTATATCATCTTCAAAGCAATGAAACCTGACATTGTGCTTATTAAAAATGGAGCCTAACGACAGCATGTATAAAGAAAAAAGTAGAGGGCCCAGAATCGAGCCCTGTGGGACCCCACAGTTCATTTTTAATGCAGAAGAAAAGCACTGGCGCAGCTGCACAGAGAAACTCTTGATAGTCAAGTTCTTCCACACCACATCAAACTCATCCAACCATGCCTTTATGGAGTTTGATTTGTGCACTGAGGCACAGTCATGACAAAACAAAAAATGGTCTTCCCACAACTATTCCCACAAAGTTGGAAGCATAGAACTGACCAAAATGTTTTGGTAAGCTGAAGCATTAAGAGTTCCCTTTACTGTAGCTAAGGGGCCCAGGCCTACCCCAGAGAAAAAAGCCTTATCCCTCCTCCACCAAAAATTACAGTTGGCACAATGTAGTCAGGCAGGTAACATTCTCCTGGCATTTGCCAAACCCAGACTTGTCCAGGCTTTCAAATAGAAAAGCATGATTCGGCAGTCCACAGAACACATTTCCACTACTCCAGAGTCCAGCTGCAGTGTGCTGTACACCACTCCATCTGATGCTTAGCATTGTTGTGCTTAAGAAACACAGGCTCTTTATTTCAAATGTTAAGGACCCTGATATACTCAGAACTCAGTACTCAGAACACAACTTCCTGGACAGATCAATTAAGTTCAGTTTTATTTATAATTCAATTCACTTCAATTCCAATTCACAACAAGAGGCACCTCGAGGCACTTTATACTATTTTGTATTAGAGAGAAAACTCCAACAATCAGATGGTCCCCTATCAGCAAGCACTTAGCAACAGTGGGAAGGAAGAACTCCCTTTCAACAGGAAGAGATCTCTAGCAGAACTAGTTTCAGGGAGGGGCAGCCATCTGTCTCAACTGGTTTGGGGTTAGAGGAAAGATAAGATAAAAAGGAATGCAAGGGGAGACAGACACACACCATGAGAGGGAGAAGAAAAAATTAATTAGTGTAAGGTGTTGAAAAAGAGGTGGATGGAGAAAAATGCTCAGTGCGTCACGGGTCCCCCAGCAGCCGAAGCCTATCACAGCACAACTAAGGGACCCTACATGTAAACTTCATCAAAAAGGAAAGTTTTAGGCCTAATTTCAAATACAGAGAGGGTGTCTGTCTCCCAAAGACGAACTAGGAGCTGGTTCCACCAGAGAGGAAGCCCGTCAACTGAAGACTCTTCGTTTATATCTTTGTCTGATCCAGTCCAAATCAGTGCTAACTTTCTTTTAAAGTGCCCAGGATGTATGAGCAAAAAGCTGAACATGGATTATTCTGAATTTTCGAAGGGAAACCGTGCCAACCCTGTAGCCTGTCGTTTTCTTTTATTCCATGGAGCAATGAACGAACGCAGCAGTTTTCCCCCTAAACATCTTTCTCTGAGCATTGACTCCCAGCTTCAATATTAAAAGGAATGCTCGCCCCACCCTTGTGCACAAATCACTGTGGCAAAATCCCTTCCTCCTCCCACCAACAGAAACCCAGGCAAAATACCAGAGGAGACTGGATGATCGCATGTGATAAAATTTCAGATTGCAGTTAACTTGCGTGGGAAGATGAACTGGTTCTGATTAAGAGGAGCCTAAAAACTACAAATGGCTCTCTCTCTCTCTCTCATGGCTCTCTCTCTCTCTCTCTCTCTCTCTGTGCCATGAGGATCGAGCCTTCCTAAGTGTTCACCTGGTTTCACACACACACACACACACACACACACATAGACAAAGTCCACAGGTGTGAAGCCAGATGAACCGTCCTCTCTTTCTAGTCCCCTCCTCCCTCTTTTCTCCTCCCTTCTTCCCTCATTTATTCCCTTGGCTCGCCCTTGATTTATTTAGCTCGGGAAAGATCACGGGTCAAGACGCGTCAATGAGTCCGTCCGTCATGGCAGAAGGGGAGTCTCAAGGGGAACTAAGGAAATAAGGAAGGAAGGGTCGCGGCGATCATGGGGGATCCCGGCGCTGGCTCAGGTGCGAGTGGAGTGACGAGGTAAGGACTCATCCAGCTGCCCTCGAACCAGAACTGAACTTTTTTTCTGGTGCAAAGTGTGAGCATGAAAAACCTAATGAAGTTGATGTGACAGATCAGTCCCTGTCATTCAGAGCGATGCGCACACGCAGTCAGGCTTTCCATGTTTCATGTTTTATATTCTTATTGTTGTTGTTTATCGATTAAAAAAAATTAAAAAATTAAAAAATCTGCACTTTGGTGCGTCACATGACTGAGCAGGAGGACAGGTACGGGTTTATAGACTGGTAACTATACACCCGGGACGGTAAGCGGGGTCGACAACAGCGGATTAACCCGCGGAGGGAATTTGGTAGAGGTTCTACGCCGGATGCCCTTTCTGGCATAACCATGGCTTTTTTGCGCAGTGAGAGAGAGGTTGGCATACACCAGGGAGCAATGTGGGGGTTTGGTGGCTTGCTCAAGGGCACCTCGGCAATGCTCGGGGTGACGTCCTTATGGCCTCTGGTCCACCTCCACGCTTGTGGGTCTTGGGTGGCCGCAGGCGGGTCTCGAACCGTCTCCCTTCGCAACTCTCCCGCTAGCAACTCCGTCCTCCGACGCACTGAGCCATTATCGCACCCGTCTTTCATTTCTTCAGATCTTTCTGATCTTTCGCTCAGAAGCCGAGTGTGTTAAGTCACTACAGGAGGGACACAAGTGTTAATTTCATATTCCAGCTTCTCCAGCCTGAGGTTTGACAGCGTTGCTGATAAAAACATGGCGGCCATTACTGCATCTGGAGCGTGAGACACAGGTGCAACATCAGGAAGGATCCACTGGTTCATGAAGATAAGACTTGACTGGGTTTGGTGTAAAACCTCTGCCAAGTTACCAGCGTGGATTAATCTACTTGGGGAGAATACAAGGGAGTATGGCAAGCCAAATGTGCCTAAATTCGATATCAGTGATGTCAAGAACTAGCTGACTGCGTGCGCAAACTAGTTAACTAGTGTGCACAACAAGCCTTATTAGTCAACTAGTAAGGTGGAAATACTTAACTAGGTTACTAGTATAATAATTTCATGCAAACTAGTAAACTAGTGAGCACACACATGACTTACTTGTAAACATGTAAGACCCCAATGTTACAAAGTAGAACTGTTTTAGGGCTTTCTAGCTTATTAGTCAGGTAAAATGGTTTACTAGTTAGCTAAAAAAAAAACAACAGCTCACTAGTTTACTAATGAGTACACACTAGTAAGAATCAGAATCAGAATCATTTTTATTGCCATTGTCAGTGAAAGGCTCCACAAACTAGGAATTTTCTTCAGTGCAATGGGGCAATATGAAACATAGAACATAAAGTAAGAACACAAAATAGGTAAAATACTGTAGGTAAAAATAAGATAAATAATGATGCAATAAAACTCTGAGTGACAGGACTTGCATCCAGGAAGACTTTGGTGTCAGTAATCATTTTGAATTTAACCCAGAAATGCTGTTTAGTTTCACTTGCCAAAATTCACATCCTGGCTAGAGGGTGGAAAGCAGCCATGATAGCACATGAAACATCTGCATATATACTGTAGAATGTAGTTAGTTAAATCCACAAAGTGCACAAGATGTCAGTGTTCCCCCACCTGCCAAGTCCACTTCACCCCCGCATATGTGCTATATGTAGCCAGAGATGTGAGCTCTTTGGTATTTTGATGTTGAAACTAAGTCATCTGTACATTTTTGTATCAGGTCTAATCAGTTTTACATCTAAGGTTTGACTTGAAAACCTGAGAACTATGAGGAAATGTTTTGGTTGTTACAACAAAGATGCAGTTTTACCAGTAATACAGGAAACCAGGTCATTGTCTGTAATCCTTTTATTAAAACAACTGGGGAGCCCGGAATCAGTTCAGTCGGGCTTATTCTTTTGAGGAACAAGCCCGACTGAACTGAAGTCTTTTGGAAAGTGACAGTTCAGCTCTCTTGTTCCACTTTCATTCAAAACAATGCAATGTTCATTTTTGTAAATTATCAGAATCAGAATACTTTATTAATCCCCGGGGGGAAATTACTTCTTTTTTTTTCAGATTATGATCCCCCTGTAGTCAAAAAGGAGGATAAAGTAGTGCTTGCTGTATTGTAGGCCTGATTGAAAAGTCCCCCTGTGGGTGAAGTGTCCCTCGGTTCCTTAGTCAGATATGGCCCTCGCTCTTGACGTCTGGTTTGATCCATTTTATGATTTTGCTGTGTATTCCTCTGCTATAGGCCCCTCAAACCTGGTCTAAGCCTGGGCTGCTTCACTAGCTGGGACATATCCACTTGACCCTTTCTTGTGTTGGTGGTTGGGGTTTTCTCCTTAATATTGTAGGGTCTTTACCTTATATTGTAAAGCGTCTTAAGGTGACTTTTGTTTTGAATTGGCACTATACAAATAAAACTGAACTGAACTGGTCAGTTTAAGCTGACATGCACTGCCCACACTATCAAAGAATTACTAATGTATTTGTTATAAGATGTGCAAACACATTGAATTTCTTAAGAAAACTAGACAGTTCCATTCATGGTCTGAGTGTATCCTTAAGTAGAATTACTTCACTTGACTATTCATTTTTCTGACAGCTTTTTACTTGTACTTCCTCCATTGTAACACAAACATCTCTACTTTCTTCTCCTTCTGTTTTTAAAACAGGCTTGTTACCTTTGTCACGATCCTGTGCTTTTGACATCAGGTTTTGGATGTTTTCTGAGGTTTATTTATGGTCTTGAGTTTCTTAGTTCTTACGCTCAGGTTACTGTATTCTGTTTTGGTTTGAACTTTAGTTCTAGCCTTGCCTTTATTTAGTACTGTTTATTGTGATTCCTCCGTTAGGATTTTGAGCCTTTGTTACATTTTAGCTGTGTCCCAATTCAGGGGCTGCATCCTTCGAAGGCCGGGTAGGCCGTGTCCTTCGTATACTGCAGTGAGAGAGCTTTTCATAGCGTGCCTGACAGAGACGGAGGCACAAATCTGACTTCAATTTATTTTATTTTTGCTGGAGAAAACTGAGATGATTAAATGGTGTTTTTAACATTAGTTAGAAAACAACAGTTAGATAATGTAGTTTGACTAAATACATTTTACTTGGACAATATAAATGCATTAAATATACAGACCAGTGTTGAAGTTTGTCTGTTTAGGCAAATAATGTGCTTAAGTTAAAAACTCAAAAGTATGTTTCTTTATTTTTATTTTACGTCACTTTATAACATCTCTGAAAAAATACATTTTCCACCCTGGGGACGTATTCTGATTCTGACAGACTAATTTTTTTTAATTACAACCTCTACATTGACTGAAGGCTGTAGCTGCATGTATTTAATTAATTCATTTAATTGCAACATAATATTCCTCCTGTCTGGAGAAAACTATAAAACTTGATGGATATGAAAGTTTGTGATAAAATTAAGGATAAGCTGATGCTTTAACTATTCTTTATGAGCTTATAGATTTGTGTAATATAAAGCTCTTAACTCAGATGAAGAAATATGTAAACAGGCTGGTTTCATGATAACTGGGTCTCAAAGGACTCCAAAATATAAAAAGCAAATAAATCATCTATAGCAGTAATATGTAACAAACACATGAACATCATATCTGACAGAAGTGAAGAAAACACACACTGAGCTTATTTTGTTCATGTTTATTTACCAAGCACATTTTACATTAATACACACTTTAAGGTTTTCATTGTACAGTGTGTATCTGTCCTCTGTACTGCAGTATTTTCATATTTATTTACATTAATACTTTAACTTGTATCTGTCCTCTGTACTGCAGTATTTTCAGTGTATTCATACTTTTTTCATAAAGTATTTTTCACATTGATCACAGACTATACTTGATATGAACTATGAAGACAGATTATGGATAAAGAAACAGAGAGAGGAAGACCCCTCCAGAAAATGTCCCAGTGACAGGAGGGTCTTTATTGGACAGTCTGTCCATGTCCAGCAGACTTACCAGGACTCACTGCTCACTTACATAAAGAACATTTATCCAATAAAAACAGCTGATCTGTTTTCTTCTTTGTCACTTTAAACATTTTTATTGTTTTTCCC
>VUQH01074460.1:0-19155 GCA_015106775.1 Etroplus canarensis
CATTCCCTGTTTTGTTCCCCCCTGTCTCAGCGTGTTTAGTTACGCCCCTGTCTTCCTGTCATTTACTCATTGGTTGTCCCTGTCAGGTTTCCCCTTCCCTGTCCATTTGTCATTTGTTCATTGGTCTCTTTGTGTATTTAAGCACCGTCATCTGTGTTGTCCGTTGTCGCGTCATTTGTCGTTGTACCCCCTTGTGCCACCCGTTCATGACTCCAAGTTTTCACGCTTCACATTTAGGATTTATGTTTATGGACTTTGTTATTATTATTTTGGATTTAATAAAAGCCTTTGCTTTTCACGTCGGCTCAGCAGTCCTGCAATTGGGTCCACACCACACACCCCCGGCATGCCTCGCCGTGACACTAATCTTATGTCACTAAACATCAAATCCACTTCTCAGAAAGATTACTTATTGGGATATACTGTATCCAATTAAACACATTCCAAAAAGTAAAATGTTATACAATAAATCTGTTGTCACTGAAATGTTACTCCCTGTTGCTTAGTTTTGGCATTTGTTTTTGTCATTACAATACCAAAAAGGCAGGATGACTTTGATACTTTATACAGCAGTGTGTCAGTACCCAAAGTCAAACTTACAGAGCAAGACTGGAACCCTCATTTATATACTATCCAACTTTCTCTTAATGTCAAACTTTTCCTGTCATAGACTGTACACTCTTAGCCCGAATTAGTTGACTTTACTAGAAAATTGCATGGAAACCCGTTGCCTCAAACCATGTAAGTTTTTGCACAATATGAAACTAAATATGTTAAGCTGTATTAACATAGAATCTTAATTGGATGCAGTAAACAAATCAAGTTTACATTAGCAGTCTTTACTCAAAATCATTAGTTCAGGGAAATTTTCTTTTCTCTAGTCTAACTTAAAATATTCATTACATAAAACTTAAACATAACTGTTTATTACTACTTGAAATCATTTTAATACAAATAATATATTTCCTTGTACTTTATTACAGTATTTTTTATTTTGCAATTACTGTATTAAAAGCAGTGTTTCAACAAAAGTAAGAGAAAACAATACATTTCAATATTCAAATATATTTTTGATAAACAGTAACATTTAAAATGCATTATTACAACAAAAAAAAACAAAACAGAAAAACTTGTCAACCAAAAGACAAGTAAAAATAAGACTTTATATTCTTAAAACAGGATATAAGCAGAGTTACACAATTTGATGAAAAAGTGTTGAAATAAACAAATGGCACACCTACTTGCTTGATTATGAGGAAGAATGCACAAATTAATGAAAATTTAAAAATATATTTGAGCTGAACTATAATTAAAACATTTAAACCTAAAATAGCATAAAAAATACAAAACTTAAACTTAGGCTACAGTACTGACCTTAAAGTAAACTACATTTTAGTACATGAAATAATAACATCGTTTTCAAAATAAAATAATTTCAGCAATCTTGTTAGGTTTTCTTAATTGTACAACTAAATATAATAAATAAAACAGTAACAAAACTTCCCTGCAACAGAGTGGTAACCTGTCCTGGGTGAACGCTGCCATTCGCCAAGAAATCACCAGGATAGGCTCCAACCCTTCTTTGGACAGCAGGACAATATGAAATATTAAATTCAGAGCCGAAGGCATCCCAGCTAACCAGCAGGTTAGTCACAGGTTTCTCACAGTAGACTTGATATGGTGGGTTTTTTACATTACAAGCTGGTTTTTCAGTGTTTATAGCCTGGGCTTGTTCACAGTGGCCCACTGTGAGAAGTACCTGCTGGATGAACAGGAATGTATTCTTCATAGACTCAGGGTAGTTGAGATGTAGTGCAAAAAAGTCGAAACAGGATGCACATAGCTTTTGGTGGATCTTTAATGTTGTCCGTCACAACTTGTCCCTCAATGATGATCTTCAATGAGACTGGACTGAGATGGAGTGGAGATTGGAGCACAGCACCTTCATGCTCAGCAAGAAGGATCCCAATGTCAGTGTGACAGAATCGCTCATCAGAGTCCTAAAAACAAAAGAACACAATCATGACATTTCTACTAAATCACAACAATGTTAATGCTGTCCCAATACTATTCTATGTAAGCATGCAATAGCTTGTATACCACAATTACAAGTGATAAAGACCACCTTAGATTTTTTTTATAGTATTAATTTGGCTTGCATAAATAAAGAAGTTGAAAATGTATTTTAGCTTTTACTCATCAGCATTCTCATTAATAAGACTATGAATAACCTAAAAAGAAAGAGAAAACATTTGAAAAGCAGCACAAGCTGTGCCTCGGTCACCTCAGAGGGGAGAAGAGAGAGAGAGAGTGTCAAATCTCATGATTTTTGACCTCCTCATTTGAAAAGTTACTGCTAAGGCAAGAAATCACTCATGTACAAAAGTACATATTTTGAATTGTTAATTTACCATATCTGGCAGTCATAAGTTTTAGTGTCACACAAGCAAGCACAGAGCTAATATGAAATAACAGAAACCCTCATATGAATGCTAATATTATCCCTGAACTGTGACTTCACAAACACCACAGGCACACAAACACTTGCTAAGTTTATAAACTGTAAAATGACAGAAAAAGCTCATTGTAGCATTTAGCTAACTTATTGTCAGTGCTAAATTGGTCACTTGTTGTCTTCTGAGTAATAAATTTATCCCAAAAGATATCACACTCACCTTTGCCCTTTATATAAAGTTGCTTTCAGAGTGCTTTTAGGAGGACGCCCAGGACAAGTAGTGCAGGCTTCTCAACTCCAAAACAGCAGGACAGGTCACAGAACTGGCATGAACTAGATTTGAACTCAAACCAGTTCAAACCTGTTTCGAATAAACTCCTCTTCTTCCTTACAGAATCTTAAAATTAGATGTTATCTCTCCTCAATGTGATCAGTACATTGCATATTTTAGCTGAATAGTTCAAACATCTGATTTCAGTAACGATTACATCTTAAGTAATGACTACTCAAAAAGTTTAGTTAATGTGTTCTGTGAATTGTGTTATTTTAGATGTTTAGCTTCTTATAGTTTCTGTGCCATGTCTTTTTTGCTTACAGGCTTTAAAGATTGACACTATGTACGGTCTTAGTATTGTTGTAACAGCAGTTTATGGTACATTCAGTTGCTCTTCCAGGTCAACTTATGTCACATTTAGAGATGAAACAAACTTTTTCAGGACAGAGCAGACAAGAGCCGAGTGTTGATTAACGTTACCTTCATGCACTAAAAGCCTTTCAAAACTGTTAAATCTAACAGAACAAAATATAGAGGAAGAAGATGGCATGGACAGTGCTGTCAGTGGCATTTTTCCCTCATAGTCAACCAAGCAGTGACCTGAAAAATGAAGCCAGTCTGGAAGTGTCAAAAACTGCAGATCTTCAAATGTTTACTTGAAATTGTTCCAAAACCAGGCCAGTCCCCATAGAGTCCCATTTTGAAATGTCCTACTTCTGAGCAGAAAAAAACACGTTTACAGCCTGGCCCAAGACAGGGTTGGTCTTTATAGCAAATTTTCCCCTTCATTACAGCTGCATGGAGGTGCTTTTTTTATTATTATTTTTTTAAATTTGTTGTTTTTGTTTTTTTTTAAATAAAACACCCATTTAAATTGTATTAAGACTCAAAGTGGTTGGGTGTCAACACAGGCGACTAGAGCCACTAGTTGATGGCTAGGCATCACGCCATGTAATTCCAGTAACTACACTGGACTGTTTGTGGTGCTGGTGCCTTTTGGAGCAATTTTGATGCAATTATCTAACATATAACTTGAGTTTTCCTTTGATTAATTGTACTAACAGACCATCCAGTTTTTTTTTCATTGAAATTTGAGTATTTTTAATTATTTATATTATTTATATTTCTTCATGCACTATGCTATTTGTGTCTTCGCAGTGCATCCAGACAGTATATGGGTGCACTGCACAATCAGACAATATGTCCAACTCAAGGCTTTAAAATGGTTGTCCGCAAACCAGTTAGTGACATTGTGGTGGCTAAGTTCATCTTTTTATAAGACTATGTCGCCATCTCACTATACTACTGCTAGCCACTGAGTTACAATTGAGTTACACATTACTAAAAACAAAGAGGACTTGTTTGCATACAAACTACAGACTAGTGACCCCTTATTATAAGGTATATAACCTTAAAAAATAGATTAATGAATGAAGTGAATAATTAGCTGAACTGTTCAGCCCACTTTGAATTTGGCTACGTAGCAACTACTGAAAACCAACAGCTTCACTGTAAACTCAGTATGTTTGTGTTTTAGACATTAAGTCTGAGTGTACCTTTCAGCTACTCCTTTGTGTTCCCCACAGCAGATCAATCCACATTGGTAATTTGGCAGAGGTTTTACACTGGATGCCCTTCCTGACACAACCCTCCATGGAGAGAGTGGCATGTGTCCCCACCTGGGATCAAACCAAGGACCTTTCGCTTGTAAGGCAAATGCGCAAACCACTGCGCTACAGCGTACACTGTTTTAGACACTATGTCATTTAAGCTTACAGATTTTAAGCTTTGAGAAATCTGAATTTATATCTCTTGCAGCTTTCTAATATAATGGTTAGAAACAGAAAGTATTAAAACATAATTTGTTTCAGTCCAAGTTCAGTTGAAATCTTCGTGATGTGCCTGCACACTTCTGTAGAGGGCTTTACATCCTATCTTTCCTTACAAACACAACTGTTCCAGCAGACCATCAGGGCTACATATGCCATTCTATCAAAAGGAGCTATCCGTTCAAGCAAGACTAAATTATATTGAAGCCTATCAAGATGTGACATGTTTCTCAACAAAGCCAGGCAGGATACAGAAACCACACACACACACACACACACACACACACACACACACACACACACACACACACACAAAGCATGGAGGCTATAAATGCACATAAGAGAGCTAAACCCAGCTGCAGTGAAGCATAAATCAGCAAGACTGATTTCTATGGGTTTTACTGATGTACAGTACAGATAAACAGACATACAGAGATAAAGAGGACGATAAATAGATACAGATACAGGAACTGATTAAATGTCAAATTTTAAACCTAACAAGCTAAATGCACATTGGCTGGTTTTGCAAGTTTGACACAGAATGTATAAAAATGGCAGGTCTTGCTCAGGTTTGATAAGTTATGCAATGGCAGTATAAGCTGGATAAGAAAATTATTTGCAGAAAAATACCAATACAGTGATTGTTTTAAATTCCATTTACATCCAAAATGTCTTCAATTTCTTCTCCATACAAATACATACACAAACTGGAAATAGTTTTATAACTGTACTAAATGTGGGTCAAATATTTAAGCCAAGTTTGAGAGGGAAAAATGCCATTTGAAACCACGTATTTGTGAGATGCAAACACAATTTGCCTAGAAGTATTCCATAGTAAAATGGGCACTAAGTGAAACATATCTTCATCTGCATATCTTTATTCTTACTGCAGAAATTAGGCAATTGAGTGACAGAAATGCACCTGGGAAAGTCTTTTAGCAGCATTAATGCTGGACTGATAAAATGAAATCTCCTTCACATCCTCCTTTAAAATTAAGTGCAACAAAATTTATTATTAAAGCTTAGTTTCCCTTTTTGGCAACATTATGAGTATTTATAGATATTTCATGAGCCATAGCTTTTCACAGTTTTTTCATCACATCGTAACTTAAAACTCAAGCTCTTTTTTTCTTTACTAGACCTTTAACAGTCAGTAAAGTGTTTTTTTTAATCGTGTTTAACAGTCACTTACTGTCAGTTTTTGTGTAAAGAACTCAGGCTATAAATTTAGGAGTGAAATTTACTCCAATCCCTTGTTTTAACTTTTGGTGGGAGGTTGTGTATTGTTTATTTATGAGGGGATTTGGCACAGATCCTTGAAGTCATCAAAAACTGAAAAAGCGGTGAATCAAAATCACTTTCTGTGGTGCATCGCTCTCTGCTGCCACTGCTGTACCACTGAAGAGTAACCACTAACGGACGTTTGACAAGGTCTTTAATTCCCTTCATCTAAGCAGTTTTCCCTTGACTCCAGTGAGTTTTCCATGTGTGCATGAGCACACACCCATGTCTGGTGCCTTAATGTGTCCCTGTGAATAATTACACAAGTATATGCATATATCATTGTCATAAAATCCTTGCAAAAGTACAAAAGTATTATTTTTAACCAAACCACATAGCCCTTGGCTTTGTAGTAAAGAAAGGTGAAGTATAGTGTGGCTTCTTAGACTTATTTGGTCATGTAGGTGGAGTTCTGACTCCAAAACAGAAAGGGATGTAGTGTTTCTTTTCCACTTCTAACCAAATGGAGAAAATATGCCTCTGCACAACATGGCTCCACAGAAATTTTTCCTGCCATCATCAACAATTTTTCCATATTTAGTATTCACAAAATTTTCCTGTCTTTTGACAGATGGTATACAGACAGTTCGTAATTAGATTTCATATGTTTACATATGCTGATTTCTCTCTCTTGCATTAATGCCTTCCAACTACATTTCCACCATGACTATAATGACTGCAAAGCAACATGGAAGTGATTGGGTGGCCTCTAATTAAATAACCAAAATGCCAGTGTCACTATTTATTTTCTTGCATGGGTTACATGTCACTGTAAATATTGTACACTTTCTAAGCGTTCACATTCCCATCTAATCTGTAAGTACTGTTGTAATTATTTATTAATCTCCACATACACATACTTTAGAGCTACTGTGTGAAAATGTAATATTTGTTCTCTCCCTGCTCTTGGATTACATTGATATAAAACTTTAGGCTAATATTTACCTCCCAGTAGCTGTTACAGTTTTGTATGTGTACTGGAGCTTCTACTCGTCTTAATCATTTTTCCTTATGTCAGGCTTTGCTTAGGTACTGACATCTGGGCATTTATAGTGCTGGCAAGTAATGGCTGCTGGCTGCAGTTTAGCATACTTCCAGCCATACCTTAGAGGGCTAGGCAGGGGTTTGTTCAAATGAGCAGATATTCCAGCTCAAATCTGAGTGAAATCCTGAAACAAGGCAAAACTTTGCTTGTTTGGATTGGCAGAGGGAACAATAATATATTAATGCATAGACCTATTTAAGCTCATACTAAGGCTATGCAAGAGAATTGGTGGATGTAAGATTTGTTGTAATCTATTTGAAATAAAATGAATTCTATAGTGAAATTGCCATAAGGTGTAACTAATATTTTGGTAAAATAATCAAAACTCTCTTTTTATATAGCGTGGAAAAGCCCATGACTGTATTAAAATTGTAGTTTACTTTGTATACCTTTGTATACCTATGCTATTGGAATAAAATGAAAAGTTGCATAGAGGCTTTCTGATCTTCTTCTTCATTGTGGTGTCAATCTGAACCATCTCTGCTAGTTTATATTATAACAATAAATATCTCCATAGCAAGGCATAACATTTGACTGTAAATATTTTGCCAGAACAAATAAATGGAAATGCAAATATGCAAGGGAACTCTTTCTGTGTGTTCTGACATGAACTGGAGGAAACCAAGGGGATATGAAGAGAGAAATATGAATCTTTAGATCTAGTTTAACTTGCAATGTCTTATTTATGCACTCTACACAAAACTGTAGAATAAACAGGATAGACAAACTTATAGCTCACATTCATGTTATACTATTCAGCACTTTGTGCTGCCGTAATCAATAAATAACCCACATGAATTAAATACACTGTTTCAGTTTAACCCTGAAAACCACCTCATGAAGAACACTTTGTTGTTGTGTTTAATCACTAGCACTGACAGAGAGGCTGCTGTGGTTATGAAATCCAGTCAAACATGTCAGAGAATTTAGAAGTGACAAAAGCACAGCATACCAGCTCCATTTTACATGTTTTACTTTCTGATTTCTATCACATAACCAGTCAAATGATATCATAATACCAACTCCATTTTGAAACTTTGGTTGATTATTAAGGTGTCCCTGGTTCTAAGAAACAAAAGACCTGAGGGTCAGCAATAAATCAATGCAGACCTTGGTTTCCCCAGGCTATTCAGCCACTTGGGGTGTAAAACACTCAAAGGCAATGAGTACTTGAAAGTCTGGAGCTGCGGACAGATTCTGCCCACCAATTATCCTGTCTGTGTGCCTCCTAAACACTGCATACCAGATATGTTTGGGCCTCTTCGGCCAGTTGTGGAGACACAGATGCTAATGACACCATATTTTCTGAGCGCCATAGACAGAGGGCCTCTGGCCATCACTTCTAAAACACATGCCACACAGCCTGCACCACCCACACCACACAGACACGTTATTGATGACCACTGACAGCTCTCCTCTTCACTCGACTCAGGGTGGCTGCCATAGGCTACAAAGTAGTAAATACAACTTGTCAAGGTAACATAACTTACTAATAACTGCTTATCAGTTATTTAAACTTGTCTTGTTAGTGAGGATGAATACCATATTAAGATGTGCTCATACAGCTGATGTGATTTCTCTTCCACTGGTAAACTTGTACAGTTTAAAGCTTCTTTTTTCTGGGCTCCTGTCCAGTGAGGAGTTGACTGACAAGAATCTGTCACACAGAATGATGTGTCCAGCTGGTGAGGTGGGAAAAGATACAGAATAGAAGGAGCAAAACACATGAAGTCTCATCGTCATAATGAGAGGGATGTGGCTGAGACTTGAGCAGAAGGCTTGAAGGTGATAGAAAGATGAGGTAAGATAGAGAGTGGAAGGGAGGGAGGGTTGAAGAAGAGATGAAGGAGAATGTGACAGGAAGTGATTCTGCCTTAGATACCTTCAAGGTGACTCAGCATGACAGAACATTCCCAAGGGTTTACTACTGCAAAGAGAGATAGACAGACTGGGACAGAGAAAGAGAAAGAGAGAGAGAGAATTTCAAGGTGCAAGAGCTCTTTGCAGATGTCCAAATACGTAGTAAATCACTCAGAGGACCTGAGGGTACTCAAATGCTTTTTGACTGAATCTGTCTCCCAGCCCAGGGGCTCCAGAATGACTAAAACATTAACAGAAGTCTTCATGGTAGCGGCAGTAGCTCACCCATCCCCCACTACTAACTGCACAATCCCAGGACTGTGCAAACATAAAGCCAAACCAAAATGGCCTCCGTTCAGATGTTGTCCAAATGCATGTTTTGTTTGAAACCAGTTGAATACTCAACCTGGAAGACATGCTTTTACACAAACTATCTATTTAGCTGTGTGTCCCCATTCCCATGAGTCATGCCCCTGGCATTTGAGTAGAGGGGTCTGTGTGTCGAGTTACAGGTGTTCTTTTTAACACGGCTGCTCAAAAAGGAAAAAAGAAGGGAAAAAAAGGTTTATGACTTTTCTTCTATGGAGGGCGAAGAGAACAGAAGTGACACTTAAAAAACAAGTTTGGACCTATGATTTAATCACCTTTATAGTGCAATAACAAACAGGCTAACACAGAGTTCTATGCAGCCACACTTCTGTAGTCAAAATACTTTTTTGCAAAAACCCGCAGCAGAGACTTTCTAACCTTTCATAACACCAACATCAAAAATGCAGCAATATTTAATTTTACTATATTCAGCAATAAACACACAAAGCATTGCAATAAATATAAAAAATAATTTTAAAATAAAGCTACTTCCAATTTAATCATTTCATCATAAGTTGTCTGGAATCATTACTTGATTTTACTTTTTTGGGGTAGGGATATAGAAAAAAAACACTGAATGCTCAGTAAGAACTTTAGTGCAAAACCATTATTCAGAAGTGCAGTAATATTAATATATCTATTCTTATTGGTCATAAATGGTCAAGTAGGAAAATGAGTGGCGGTGAAATGAATAAAATTCTTTCAACAGTTTTATTGTACAAAATTACAGCTCCACAATTTAAATTCATTGAACTGCAGCTGGCAAACTCACTTTGGAGAATGAATAAATGTTCTTGTTATGTATGCAGTTTCAACTTTTTGAATGTTTTTATCATAAATATGTTGTAATGCAAATTAAATATCATCACTACATCACTGCATCCCACATGGTCTCCTCTGAACTCCAAATGGAAAATAAATGATATATTTTAATTCTACAGAAGAGAATATTAATAGGTGATATAATGCACTGTGTGCCTATAATCAAAGGGGCTCCACAAAACTATATCCACAATTCAAAATAGTCAAATACATATAATAGCAATAATATGAACGGTTAATTATCTTATAATACATTCTTAATTTGCATTTTGCTGGAAATACCTTCACACATAGGAACAGAAACAGCAATAATGCCACTGAAGAGGGAGTGGGGATCTGCAAAGGCAGGGCTGCATGAGGTTCTCTGCTGCCTTGATGTGTGTGTTCGTCTGCCCCCTGGCAGATACAGCTGTCACTGCACTACCCTTTCATCAGGAAGAAGAAAAAAAAACTCCTTCAAAAGTAAACTCCACAAAAAGACACCCCACCCCCACCCCATTTATGGCCTTGGCATTTTGGGGGGTTCACGTCAATATTAATGATTTAAGGAAGAGGGGTGATGGAAATAAATATACTGCCTGAAACTTCCAGAGGTTCTTCTTCAGACGCCCTAGTCAGAAGAATGGGATTCTGAATAAAACCATATGATGCATGATGGAATTTAGAGCTAATATGGAAACTCCTAAGTGAAGACCAGACCTCACCAGTGTACACTGCAAGAGCTTTACATTCAGACTAACTGCAACCTAGATTAAAGTAAATTAAACAAATAATACATTCATAGTCTCTGACCTTGTGAATTAAAACATAGAAGCACTTCACTGCCATCCAGGTGAAATCAGATTCTTTCCTGTTCAAATTTGGATTTCTGGGAATGTTTACATTTTAAAACATACAACTGCAGACCAGTTTTTGACTAGTGCACATACAGGAATTACATATAAATAGAGAATTAATCCATTCTGTGCTAGGGCTCAGTGTGTTTACACTGAGAAAGTCAACATTTTAACTTTAGTCTTTTATGCAGCAGCACCAACAGTTATCCGTATGTGCTATTTTATGTAAAATATACCAGTGAAATGACAATGCATACGATGCAAATGATGGAAGACAACACAAAGTTAATGCATATTTGTTTTCAAACCACACTCACAGAAAAGCTTAAACATAGCTGGACAGTATTTCTTTGTGGCAGTCCATTTTACATAAAGTCTGTATGTTCACGGGTACACTAGCTGTAATGCAGTAAGGTTAGATGTGTTGTTAAACTACCCTCTGTCACAAACAGATGCTGTGTGACTAAACTGCAGAATAGCTCACCTAAAGAGATGCTGTGGAAATGGGCACTGCATTACAATACCTCAGCCTAACTAAAGGTGGCAGCACAGCACCTGACACAGGAGCAGGCTGACTGTTGTGATTGCCAGGGAACATCATTAATGGCTGAACATAAACCACCAGAACCACAAAGATCGACTCAGTGATGAGCAACTTTGGTGAAGAAGTCATGTATGAAAATGACTCTTTTAACTCATCAGGACTAGAACACTAAGCCCCTTATGAATAGTATATAGAGTTTGTAGTTGATCCTTGTAATAACTTGAAAGAGAAATACAGCTTTAACTTTTTCACTTCTTAGGCGGTGGTTCGTGTTCAGTAACACCTTCCCTCAATGAATGGCATGAGGGCATATACTAAAGTGGCCACTGCAGATGAACATGCTTCATTGCATTCATTTCAAAGTCTGCTCATTGCAGAATGACATCACTCAACCAAGACCACTGGAGCAGAACCAGAGCCTGTAAGGCTATTCAAATTAATTAACAAATGACCTTAGATTAAAGGGGGAGTCACAGATCAGACAATGAAGACATTTATCAATTGAATAGGCATGGATACTCTCAAAGGATGTCTTTATATTACTTCTGCATACTCTCACACTGGGCAAACAAGACAAACTGTGTAATAATACAGTTTGTGACTTATGTATACATGGATAAGTTAACATATAGAGCTATGGGGTATTGCATAATTTGCTTTTGTACTGTAACCTTTTCAGTGAAGCCCTGGTTTGTATTAGAATGCCTCAGGACATAAAGGCATCACTAGTTGTTTTTCTATTTGGAAAAATTCCCCAATAAAGAAACAACCAGAAATCCTGTCACGGGGCTGTCTGATAAAATGTGAAATAAGCTGCAGACCAGATGGCATTTTCTTTTATTTTAAGAACAGACTATATCGGAAGCATCTCAGAGAGACAGGTCAATTTCAAGGTTTACTAATACAGTCCCATGGACAGGAGATAAATCCCTGCTAGGCAACAAAAAGCAGATCAATAAAGAAAGCATGTAAACAAACCACAGTGTAAATGAAGTTGAGATGGATTGAGAATGGGGCAGTAAGGGTAACCAACAGTGCTTCAAATAAAGCACATTGCCAGGGACTGAAAGAAGAATAAGGGGCAGAAAGCCAGGGGGACCGTCAGGGTGGGAGTGCAAATGAGGAGAGGAAGATGCACAGCCCTGAAGTAGAGAAAGAAACAGAGAAAGAAGGAGAGAGCGAGTCAGGGGATGGGGGAAGCGAGAAATTGAGGGAGAAAAAAACGGTAGTGTAGAAGTGATTTATGGTAGTTGTATAATTTTCTACAACGCTGCCCCCACCCCCCACTCCCACCACCCCTTTGCTACAGCTCTTCTTACCTCCTCCGTATCCCACCCTCCCACTAGGGTGTGCTCCTCCTCACTGTCACAGTAAGGAACAGTCCCTGACCACACCAGCCAGTGATTAAGATTCTGCAGTGATGCGACTGCAGCACTTCGCAAATGGAAGACTGGACATAATTTCCCTAAAATGCTGTTTTTTATCACCTATTTCCCCTTCATCAGCTTGCCGCACACGATTGATAGCTGATGGCACCTCTGACAACTTAACGTTTTTATGGCTAGATTTATGGGCTATCTGCTCCTCTCCTTTTACAGCTCAAACTCTGTAAAAATGCTTATTTCTCAGATAAGGAGAGGGAGGGTGTGTGTCTATGTGTATGGAATGGTATCACACCCAGCTAAATGTATGTATGAGAGAGAGGGGCCCCGCTCACTGCATTGCAGTCAAGATCTGTGCTAGGCTTCCAGCACTTTATGGCTACTCTGAGACTGAAATTACCTCTGCATAGCACCATGGATTAAATAATATGCCTCACTTCTTAGACACAACAAGAACTCTCATCACCTCATTAGCAGCAAACATTTGCTGTCATCCTCTTTCAAGCAAATAATAAACACTTGAGCATAAATAGACACTCTTCTCTAGGCAAACAATATGTGTTTTCATAGAAAGACAACTGGCTCACAGATATAGGCCTATAATCATTTCATTTGTTGTTTTAACAGGAGGAAAAATTGACACACAGGATTGCAAAAGATTAACAATAAAAACACCCTCACTATCAAATGAGTAAGCTCCAAAACATGTTCATCTTTTCTATATTCACACAACGGCTAATGCTGTGTCAGCATGTATGCATTCTGGCTGAGTATGTGAAAAATTGTTAAAATACAGTATAGCATCTCATTATCAGTCTCAGGTCATGACAGGGTTGGCTAATTGCAATGAAGTGGGGTTACGTGAACTTTGTTGGTTGTTGAACACTAGTGAGAACAAACTATCTTGTTGGGTATTTGTGTGCATGTATTTGCAGGTGCAGAAGCAAGAAAGAGGTCTTAAGTGTACTGGGGGCGCTAACTGAGCTGCAGAGGATGTGCGGCCACTGCAGGTTCCCCACCCTCCCTGGATTTACAGCCAGTAAGGGCTCCCAGTTAGCCTTCTCCTCTCCTCACTGATGAGCCTGGCAGATCCCAGACAAACGCCCCAGGGGACTGGATGGTGACAAGCAATGGGGGAGGGGAGCAAAGAGATAGATATGAAGAGAAAGAGGAAGAAAGAAAGAGAGAGAAAGAGAGAGAGAGAGAGAGAGAACCAGTTTGATGAGATCTGTGATTCATAGACACCCGGGAGGACATACCCTGGAATGGGGTAATACCACACATGTTTTAACTGGGCTGGCCCATAACTCATTAGGGTTACCACAGCTACAAGGAGCACCTTAGGAGATAGGGCCAAGAAATAATCTCTACATCTTGTTAGATGCAGCCGATATGGAGGGGAGATTAATATTCACGCCCCCCACCCCCCCACCCCCCAGCGAGGAGACTATTCTGGTGAAAAGAGAAAAGCAGCATAGATGATTTCTGCATTTTTCCACATGAAGTCACAGGTTGCTCTGCTTCTGAGGGTGTCAGTGGAAATTTTATGACATGAAATGCGTAACTGGAGAAAGTAAAGTTCTAGTGTGTTTAAATACCAATATCTTCCCATGCTATAAATCCTGTGTGGTGCTAACCTTTCCCAGAATCAAAATATTTAATGTTGCCAGTACCATAGTGCCTCATGCCTCATTACAGGAGGTAAACATTTTAATAGCAGCAAGCTAATAACAGCAAGCTGGCTTTCAATAGCAAAAATGCAGACAATTATCATGCACACTATAATCTATGTTTATTAAGTAAGAAAGCTGTCACTTTATATACAGCTTACAGCTGCATCCTCAAAATTTTCTCCATTTCTTCCTTTTGGAAATTTATTTCTCTGCTATACTTTGTTTTTTTCTTGCGCAAGAACTCTTGATCTCAATGAGACTGCCTGATTGAATGAAGTGTATTTATATACACACAGATAAAACAAAAGTTCTGAACACAGTACAGTGAAGTTATATATGTATCAAAAAGTAAATATGTTCAGTTCCTCAGTTAAATAAACAAGACACTGATCTTTCATAACAGTCACTGGAAGCTTGTTTTCATGAGGCTCAAAACAGTCTTCAGTCCTCTCTGGAGAGCTTAAATTTTCGAACTTCTCTCTATAATTGCTGTTGCTGTGGCTGTTTTGAATTTTATTGAGGTGCAGTGAACAGGTATGGTTTGATTGTGGTTTTGCAAAGCTGACACAGTTCACGTTTAAATTATATTCAAGGAATTCTTTATCCAAATGAGTCTGGTTCTGCATTTCTAGAGGATGTTGATCCTGAACAAGGTCATTACACTCTTACTCAGCATCTGGGAGGTCCCATGTGACTGTATTGCAATGTAGTTTACGATAACCCTATTTCCCAACATGGCATAAGCCTGTTGACATCATACTATGAATCTGGACATCATGAAATAATGACACAAATGCAGAACTACCAGGTAGAAGAACCATGACCTCAGTGCAGCAAGAACTCTCTATCATCTAAAAACAATTTAATAGAAGCCTATTAATCACATGATGCAAAACATGGTCTCTTCTAAAAGGCCACAAACTGGGTTATTCATTGAAAAATGGTCTCTTTCTGATTAAGCAATCACATTGCCCACATAGGATGCCCAGATTTCATAAATCACTTCAAACATACATGGCATTTGATTAGAAGCCATTAGCAATGAGCAACAGTGTGTGTATGATGTGCATGTGGTGAGGCATGTGCATACGTCTCATCTCACATTTTCCATGGTCTGCTCTTTAGGATGTTCCTCATTAGTGTGAATATTAATGCAACCAGAAAGGGGGGAAGAGGGGAAGAAAAATGTAAAAGGAATTTGGAAGAGATTTTAAAGGGGCCATTTCATCAGAATCGTTATTTTTTTGCGGTTCTCTGAAGGCTCGTAACTGGCGGTCTATGAAGAGAGACATGCCGCAGTGGGGCTTAATTTAAAACCAGAAAGGTCACTGCACCAGGAAAGGTCCTCAGCTCAGCCAAAAATATAAAATGAATAGGAGAAAAAGAAAGCAGTGGGGGAGGAGGAGTGGGCCAAGAAAAAGAGCAAAGTGAAAGGAGATCAGAGGATGCCGATTGGGAAGGGAGGACCCAGGCGGGAGGACACACGTTCAAGTAATTTGAAAAGAGTGTGATGGAAAGGAGGACAAAAATACTGAGGAGAGAGAAAACAGAGAGGATAATGAACTGAGCTGCAATTGAACTGGAACATGTTTTTGTTTACTTTAATTGTGCTTTTGCAAGTAATTTGTTATAATTGTGCACAGTTTGAGGGAAAAATACTGCATCAACACACAGTGAAAGACTGCCAATCTGTCCAACAATCTGTGTTGGCAGAAACACAACCCTCCCCAAGCCTTTGCTGAATTAGGCTCCCCATGCTTTGGACTTGACCAGAGTGCTAATGGTCAGATGGGAAATTAGCTTTGCAACTCAGCACAAAATAGGTACAACTTTTAAAAACTGCATTTCTAAACAGATCAGTCTGTCTATATGAGATGGTGAGACTTGATTTGTCCGAGAAATGAATGTCATGTGTCGGACTCTGCCTTGTTAGCAATAATGACCCACACAAGTGTCCCTCCCCCAACTCACAGTGCATTCCACAAACTAAGATTCTGGTCTTCAATCACTTCTTTATCTATAAGCTCACTTTAATTGTCCACTGGGTTTTTGACTGCACCACATTACATAAAAGCACAGCAGGGCCTCATGGCAGAAGCACGACAGCCTCTGATGTAAAGCCTCACGGTTTGCACAGATAAGACGAGTTCAATTTTAATGTTGCTAGCACACCGAGACGCACCAGGCTCACTTGTAAAACAGAATGCCCCCTTCGCTTGTAAACGCAGCAGCCCAAGAGGAGGAAAAAGATGGGGGTTGGGCATGCTGAGGTGGGGCTGAATTAAAAGGAGGAGAGGTATCCCACTTGTCCACCTCCAGCAATCCATCCAAAAGATCAATTTTTTTCTCTCAAATTCCCAATCCATTCCCCATCTCTTTTAAAAACTAATACCCAATTCCAATCACACCTGCAGTAAAGCGTATCTTGTAAAAGGTCATAGTGTGACCTCTGAGTTCTCTGAATTGGATGCTGGTTGGCCCACTTTTCTTTGAAATACTGCACAGCCAAATATAAAAGTGCCGGTGAGACCTGCATCCAGCCCATCAGTAGGTGTTCATTTTGATGTGAAGTGTCACTGCACAGAGAGTTTAACAAGATATTGGATGTTTTTGTTGAGGGAAACAGGAACCAGAACCCAAACATAAACTAGAGCATGGGGGCCCGGGAATTATTCTGGGATAGGTGTATTTGTGTGCACATGTGTGCTTGCCATAGGCAACATACCGGCATATAGTGGAGCATCTCTCTGCAGCCAGCCAAGGGAACTGATCAGATGGACGATCAAACACTAATCATTCCCTCACGGCCCATACCGAGTAAAGCTGTCATTAATTTTGCGGAATTACATCAAATCTGAGACATTCTTTATGTGGCCCACGGCCTGCAGACAGTTATACGACAGGGACTGCTGCGCTAAGCAGATGGGGCAGCTTGGCCGTGCATACTAAATACCACCGTCCCCCATTTCTCTATCTCCACCCTCCCAACACTCTACCCTCCTTCTAGGCACTCTGCTCCTGCTCCTTCTTTCTTTGTTTTCTACTCTTTAATGGCTTTCTTTGACTATTTGCTCACATAGGCAAACATCACTCTACAAAGCACAGTAACAGGCATTAATAAACTCAAAACTGCACGTTGTTTTAAATAATATCCTGACAAAAAATGGCACCAACTTATGTTCTAGGAGTTTTATTCCCACACAAGACATATTACCCATTAACTTAGTATGATGGAAAAATAAACTGTTTACTGACATAAATCTTTAATGTTTGTCTCTTGGATCTTGACAACTCTAATAATTTGCTTGGCTATACACAACAGAAGGTCATAATCCCATTTGAAGTTTCCTTGGCAACTGATTACTGCTGAAGGCTAGTTGCAATTTATGACTAGTGACACATACCTGCCATTCCCTTTGAATGAGACATGTGGTAAGCTATATTCAGACAAACCACCTTAGGTAATAAAACTGCAGTAGCACTCAGGGGCTATACCATTTTCTAGTATTGAGAGAAATTCCAAGCCAGGCTGCTAAAAATCAGCAGACGACAGGGATTAAATTTGCGTGGAGTACTCCTAGAACACGTAAATAAAAAACATGCAGCAGCTTTTGAACCAGAAACACTTCAAAAGATTTTTTTTTTCCTAATACCTCAAAGTGTGAATGTTAGTCCATCTCTTCCAAAAAAAAAGAACTATAGTATTGACATGGCATGTGTGTTCTATGTGCATGTGTGTTCAAGTTTGCAGAGTAGAGGTGGGATGTTATGATAGGCAGAGGAGCCATAACAGCAGGCAGCCAGGTCAAGATCAAGCAGTTTCATGGACAATCCACTTTAAGTCTCGTCTCTATTATAGTGAAGCCTCCACATTCCTACTGCACAACTACCTTCTAAATTTAGACAACAATGACTCTTCAAAGTCAAGGTTATGTGAAATCATAATTATAATGCTTTGTCAAAACAGCGCAACGGTCAAATAAAATAACACAAGCAAAAACAGCACAAAGCCAGAAGGAAAAATTGTATATGATTATTTCATAAACAGCTGTATTTTGATGCATATCTGATATTTCATACTGGTTAGCTGAACTTCATGTTGAATCATGCTGATACAGTGGCAGTAAATTCAAATTGAATCTTTTTTTCTAACATTTCAGCCTAAAACACACATGTAAACAGTGGCTTCTGAATAAGCCAGTCATCACAGTTAAACCTATTTAATTATCCCACTGCCAGAGAGCCACTACTTCCATCACCACTTTGCTCACACAGGCTCAGCACACTATTAATCCACTTAAACACAATTTATAGGGTCTCACCATTGACTGTCCGTTGGCATAAAATTACATGAAGCGTCCTTATAGTGTCGTCAACAGACTAAATTAGCCAAACTGGACTTACTAATTGGGGAGGAGTAAAGTACTGTGTGACTGGATTGTCTCCTCAATGAGCAGAGATAAATAAGATGGCTATGGACAATGTGGTAACATCAATAAATGTAATAATATAGGATGAGCATTATTGAAGTTGTGGTTGCAGAAGCCTTACAACCTTTAAACAGACATGCTCATTTAATTTCTATTTATGTTAAGAACGTTCTTGCATTTCTGCCTTTCAGCACTTTAATTTTAAGTTCAAATAATGTATATGTATATGTAGGCGTGTATGTATGTGTGTGTGTGTGTGTGTGTGTGTGTACATAGTATATACATGTATATATATATATATATATATATATATATATATATATATATATATATATATATATATATATGTATCAAA
>VUQH01074464.1:0-18912 GCA_015106775.1 Etroplus canarensis
AAAAAAGCTATTCACATTATTAATCACGCAGCTTAGAGAGCATACTAATATACTTTTTTGCAGTCCAGGGTTTTAAAATTTTTGGATTTAGTGGACATTCAAATGATTCAAATTTTGTTTAAGGCTATAAACAATCAGTTACTAATTAATGTTCAAGAATTGTTATACAAAAAGAATCAGGTAATAATACTAGGGGAATGTACAATTTTGCAATTGTCAGGGTACGAACTACCAGAAAATCATTGTGTGTGTCTGTGTATGGGTATAAATTGTGGAATCAGTTAAATGATGACTTGGAGCGATGTGTGGAACTGACTCAATTTAAAAAGAAATGTAAGCATTTATGTTTTAAGAAATATGAAGTAGAAGAAGCTAATGTATATCGATAGTGGAAATAATGATGATAATGGGATTTTGTTTGTAAGGAAATGGAGAATGTTGAGCTTTGCTTTTAGACGTGGTTCAATTAATTGTTCTGTGAAGTTGGAGAAAATTATTTCTTTATGACGTAAAACATAAAAAGGGGGATTAAATAAGTGTTTACTTCTTCCCACTCCCTTCTGACATGTCAGTGTCCTTAAGTATTTATTGTTTTCATATACAGAATGCTTGCCTTTTCCTGCCACAGGAATAATGTTTACTTGTCAAAATAAAAAATAAAATGAAATTACAGGAATAGGTTGATCTGTAACATTTAAACACAGCGTTAATAGAGGCTTTTGAGTCCAGTAATAATCATTTTTACCTGACCTATAAAAATACAGTGACCTCTGCTTAATATATCCTCTCATTTAATGCAGACATAAAGAAAACAGTAATCTTTCTAACCACATCCGAGTTGGCCTTTCCTGGTCTTTCTACGCCTCATATTTCCAAACCAACAGAAGCTTGTATTGCATCCATAACTTGCCGTTAACCGCACCTTCATTATCTGTGGCTGCACTTTCCGCTCTCGTCCATCAGCCGCTAAACGCCACACCGGCGGCACATGAACGGTGTTGCGTTTGTGTCCATCGCGTGAAAGAGAGCACTTCTTTCCCTTGCCGTCACGTCACGCCTCCGCTGAGCAGCGGCTGTGGATGTTGGAGGCGGGGAGCGGCTGTCCGTGCTGCTGATGGGAGTGATGCTCTCCAGCTCTGTGCAGCCGCTACTGCGCATGTTGCATGACAGGTACACGCAAGCCTCCATCTTGGGCATCCCAAGCTGAGGCGAAAGGGCAGCAGCCATATACACACACACACACGTTGATTCAGAAACAACAACCAAAACAAGAAAAATTGGCAATTTGCCGAGATGTAACTTTCCCCCCCTCAGACCCATTGAAGACGTCGCTTCGGTGAAGAAGGAACAGCATGGAAAAGAAAGACGGCGGCTGGTCGCGGAGGCTCCGTTAACGACTGCTTGGCACAGTCAGCTTCACCGGATCGACTCCTCTGAGGACCTGACAGCTGACAGACACACACGGTAAGCGGGACTGCGTGGCGCCATTCGTGATCGACGACTTTCTGCGCGATTCGTGTTCTTAACGTGCGCTCGCGTGAAGTGAAATGGCACGCTCGGCTTCATATGTGTTGGTATCTTCTTCCTGCACCCCCCCCCCACTCCCGTCATGGTGGTCGTGGCTTGCTGTGTTGTTCTCGCCTCTGTATCCTCTGCTCTCCTGATGCTCAGGCTTCGGGCGAGTGTCAGCCTCTGTTACTTACTTTCCTCTTGTTAGAAAGAGACCCGGTGCGACGTGCAGCCACAGGTTGTGTGAGTCTGTACGGATTTATTTTGCAGGGGTTGCATGTCAGTATTGTGCTGAAAACATCTCAGGCATTTTCTTGTGTGTTAATTCATTAAGCAGTAATGACTTTGCATATAACCCAGACTTAAGTAGTGATATTATGGTGGATAAAAACAAAAAAAAAGCATGTATTTTAGTTCCACCAAATCTCACAGCTGGATTGTAATAATAATAATATTCTTTTATGTGCCTAAATATATCCCCTCCTGCTGCTCGAAATGGCTTTTGATGATTTGTCTATGGTCCTGAATATTTTTTTTAAAAGGCTCCGCTCCTGGAGGGGGAGACTAGAATTGTTTATGAGCCTGTGACCCACAGGGCAGATCATGTAAGCCTGCTTGAGTCACAGTCAGCCACTGCATGACCAAGCCTCTGCAGTTTTAACTTTGCCTGTAGTAAAAAAAAAACACACACAGCTAGGACAATGTTCTTCAGTGGTGGCACAGGGGTGACTCAGACAGTGCCAAGGTCGAGTTAAAGTCTGAGCTGAACCCTCGTTTATGTTCCGCCTTCAGTCAGGATGCCCTGGTGACTGCTCTTTTATTAAATGTTGAGACTGTACACACAGCAAGACACTAGACTAGTGGGAGCTGGCATACAATATCAACAAAATTACACAATTACACAACATTATTCACCAGAGGAACCCTAATGAAGGCACAAATAAGTAAGGCTATTTGAGAATAAAGCTTCTTCTTCCTTTCCTCTTTGATGCCCGCTTTGGGACTGGGACCCAGAAGAAATGTCAGAATGGATGCATGTAAGAGGTTGTGAGATGATAAACAAGTATGGGAAAAAAAGATTGTACCATCGGGTTTGTATTGCAAGTTGTGGGATGATTCACACACTTTGAGATAAGACAAAACATTGTGACAAATATTTAGAAGGGGACTTGCATGGATGTTAAGTGTTCAGAATCCAAAGAAATATTATGAACTGTTGTCATAATGTATATTTGTATATTTAGCACTATAAAGACTTTAAAATGTGTCTTTTTTGTAATAAAATTGCTTTCTTCTCTATAGTGGTGTGCGTACAAGTGATGTGCTCATCTCTGCTGTGAACCTGAGATGCCATGTGTAGAAATGCTGAAGTGAAGATGATACAGAGTATTTCTAGGTTACATAAGTAATTGTTTCTCAGAAATGTGGTTGGGTTGCCAAGTCAAACATTTGACACCACTCCAGCTGTTGCCATGCAGCGTGTGTGGATTAGCTTTGACATCATGTTGGCCCGTCGAGCACTACCCAGCCCTCCAGTTTTCAGGAATTTTCCAGATCGATAAACCAATGCTGTCTTGGTTTGAGCAAGGTGTTTGAATAGAGCCAGGAGGCACTGTACTCAGCTGTGGAAAGGATGTCTGTTGAGGAAGATGATGATCAATGTGCAGGCGAGGAGCAGTCAGGGAGTTGCTGGGTCAAAGGAGTTAGAAAGAGGAAGAGAGAGTGTGTGTCTCTGTCTAGACAGTAAACTGCCTCAGTTTATATACAAGCTTGCTGGCAGGGTGTGTGGCAGGGTGTGGGTTTGCTGGCTTTACTATCAGTCTCAGGGTCCCGATGCAATGAAAGGGCAACACCTTCAGCTGGACAGTGAATCACACAGGTACTATGGTTACAAGATGATTAATGGCCCCTATCAAGAAAAGCAGCCTACTTATAAGTCTGCATATGCATAGTTTTGTTACTGTAAACACACAGGACCATATTATCCATTCCCTTAAGTATTATGTAATGCAAAATCACAAATAGGACTACACCAGTTATAAATCAAGTTAGATGTTAGAAATCTGAACCTGACTGAGCAAATCTAAAGCCCCATTAAGTATTTTCAGTGCAGTTTTTATACTGAAATATTTAAAGTAATCTTTATTTCAGCCATCCTTTAAAGGTCACATTCAGCTGACAAGTCCTCAGTGACCATTGGTATTCAGGTGCAATGCTCCAATAATTGAATTTATGTTTTAACTTGCTCTACTTTATTAAACCTAGTCAGACCGATTCATTTATATTTCAGACATTTACTGTATGTGACATGCATCCAGAGTA
Source organism: Etroplus canarensis (assembly GCA_015106775.1). Classification (NCBI taxonomy): domain Eukaryota; kingdom Metazoa; phylum Chordata; class Actinopteri; order Cichliformes; family Cichlidae; genus Etroplus; species Etroplus canarensis. The sequence continues at coordinate 3,832 of VUQH01074464.1, forward strand.
AATATAAATGGACAATGTCAAAAAAGTAAAGGGCAAAAGTTCCGTTTTACAAAATTAAGTTTTATACTCTCACCAAGGGGGAAGCACAGAGAACACACTGTGGAACTACTGTCTCATGCAAATAAGAGCTGAGAATTGTGGGAAGTGAAAAGAAAATAATTGAAATCCCTTAAAGCCTGATTAATTTAAATTTTGGGTCTTCATCACTGTAATTAAACTTTTATTTATTTATTTTCTCTACACAGGTTCAGATCACACCAGAATGGGCATGAAGAAGTTTGCCATCTTTCTCCTGGTCCTCTTGCTTTGTCTAGAGGGAGGATTTGCCAAGGAAAAAGGAACAAAGAAAGGAAAGAAGAAAGGAAAGCAGGTTTACTGTCCATCGTAAGTAATAGTATAGAATAAACAGCTTCGTGCTGGACGCTTATCGAGTTCTTGTGTTGTGACTACACAAGTAAACTTGATCGGTCCACATATAGTAAAAGTATTGAGACTTTTTTGCCATCCATCCAACCATCCATCCATTTCATTTTCTGCCACTTATCTGAGTGCAGCAGTCCAAGTAGAGACACCAAGACCTCCCTCTCCTCCAGCTCTTCCGGGGGGGGGGGGGCACAGGTGTTCCCAAGACAGCCAAGAGTTGTAATCTCTTCAGCGTGTCATGGGTCTGCCCCGAGGCCTCCTCCCAGTGGAACATGTCTGTGAATCACCATCTTATCACAGTGGAGGGTTTGTGTGCCCGAGTGAGCCCAGAAACTATGTTCGGGCGATTTGCCACTGGTTGCGTCTCCCAAGGTAAATTCGTACTGGGTGAGGGGCCAGATAAGCAATTCAGAAATCTTTGCAATTAATCGAGGAACCAAGAACCAGTTTACCCTGCCTGGGACAGGGTTACGGAGACCCCACCCTGAAGCTAGGCCTGGTGGCCGGATCTTAAACCCATTAGGCATGGCTAATTGCAGTGCGAAGTAGCGACAAGGGTTCACCCTCTCGTGGGCCCAACACCTGCAGGAGGTGCCGTAGCAGTTTGGTGCGATGTGAATTAGGCTGTATGCTCTGGTGGTCTCATCCCTGGTTGCCAAACTGGTCTTTTTTACCTTGGATAGATACTTTATTCATCCCAACCTTGGAAATTAATAAATGTAACAGCAGCAAGTAGACAAATAGCAAAAATGTGTGTACAAAGTAAACAGTATGAATAGTGTATGCAGTATCTGCAATATATACAAGAACATAAATAGAAAAAATACATAAGAAAATGTGAGATATTTAATAGTAATTTAAGATATTAAAATATGAAATATACAATAGTGAATAATGTGAAAAAAATCACATTACCATGGCATGGTGGTGGTGCAGCACTAGTGCTGCATAGCGGGAAGATTCTGTGTTTGAACCTGCTGGTTAGCTGTCTCCTTTCTGTGTGGAGTTTGCATGTTCTCCTGTGGGGTTTCACTAGCTACCCCACCTCACTGAGCCTGAATAGGATAAGCAGTTAAAAAAAAATGGACAAATGGATATTACTGAACAGTATGCATTTTTTTTCTTATGGGGTTGCCAATAGTTGTTCTTTACAGGAAAACCCCAGACCAGTGTTGGCAGTTCAGCATTTACTTGATGCATGACTTTGTCTTTTTTATATCTAATGGATCTTATCTTCCAGGCTCACTACCACAAGAGCATATAGCTTCTTCAGTACATTCCAGTAGAATCAACGAAATCTATGCCAAACCTACCAAAAACATGGTGTATTCAAAACCTGTAATATCTGTAATTTATCAAGTACAGTTTAAACACTTGCAGTCCTTAGATCATGGCTTAAAATATAGAATTAGACAATTCAGGCCTCATAAAAGAATTTAACATAATTATGTCCTGTGTGCCTTTACAGGGCCCATGATTTCTGTGTACTGTAGAGCTGCACTATCTTCTTCCTTAAATGGTAACAAATGGCTCCACAATAAAACATCTTGAAATGAGGGATAAACTGTTTGATGTAGTTTGAGAATTGGCAAGTGTAAGCCGTATGACATGCTTTGTGTTTAACACTGCAGATGCCTTTGTGGATCAGCTAAACTGCTTTGTTCCAGTTTAGCTCTTGTGCTTGAGGTTGTCAGAAAGGTCTGTTAAAAAAAGGGGGAAGAAATCAGGGAATTGTGTTTCACTTTGATCAGGGAAACCACTGAACATATACACACACACACACACTACACGGCATTCCTTTGGAGCACTTTAACTCATCCTCAGTGCATGATAAGGTTTACATAATAATATGTAAAGAGCAGTGAGAAGGGGGGAAATATTTGGCAGGAGAATTCATTGCCACCCAAGAGGAGGCTTTGTGTCTCCTTTCACTCCTGACAGATCCCGTCCTCCCCCTTTGCTCTCTCTGTCTCATTGTATTTTTCATTAGTTGAGCCCAGAAAACAAATTATGTTTGACTGAATGTCTTTATTTTGTTAATGTCTTCGCCACTCTATGTTATGGTGGTCATTTTGTTGCAGAAAACGGTTCTGTTTTTGCTATTTTGGAGGAACATTCAATGCTGGTTTAAATAAGGTGAAGAAATACAAATCATAAAAATGCATTATTTGTCTTGACAAGTCATTTATACTTGTCACCTGCATGACAGATTAATTCACTCTGGGGAAAATTATTTTTAGTGGCTTACTTACTGGCGTAATTGAATGAGTTCAATTTTTATACTGAAAGTAGAGTATTATCTGTGTTGATCAAGCGTTCGACTCCGTTATCTTAAAAAAAAAAAAAATCCAAAATGATTCCAGAATGAAAGGTGTTTGCCGTACTCTCACATGTCCAAATGTTTCATTTATGGCCAGAAACATTAAATGAGAGTGCAACCTCAGCTGTTCTTCATTCTTCATTCTTCAATAACACGTTTTTATATGAAAAAAATGCTAAAATGGTGAAAATTCAAAACATTAAAAAAAAAAATTAGCATGTTGAAAAATGTCTTCCATTAGCCCAAGGGATCAAGTCAAGTTCCTCAGTCATAATCTGGAAACATCCCATAAATAGCAGCACATTTAATTTCCAAACATCGTCTCAGTCTAACATTTCCTGGGTGGTCCAAATCTTAAAAGCCAATTTAATCCCAAACTGGTAGCTCTCTTAGGTTATAGTTTAATCAAAGAGTATACAGAGTAGAAGTGAGCGCACTGTGCACTTTGTCTGTTCATCTGCCAGGAATTTGACCTGCTAATGTAATCGTGCCTCAAGTTCGCTCTCTGTCTTCTTTATTTGCAGACAGCTGTCATCTGAGGATCTGGCCCGAGTCCCTGCAAATTCAACCAGCAACATCTTGAACAGGTTACTGATCAGCTATGATCCCAGAATAAGGCCCAACTTCAAAGGCAAGCCTTTTGCTCTTTATCTGTTTCTGTCTCATTTTAATCTACATTCTGGCTGCAGTGCTGACATGCTAATTAAAGAAACACGTCAGTGTGTACCTCCAGATTTCTTCTAAGAGTTTGAATGTGGAGACGTTAATCAAAATGCATTCCCTCACCAATGTAACTTGTGCAACATCACAGCTACAGAAGGCTGATGTTCTTTGGTTGATTTCTTAAAGATACTGCAATGTAGACAGATTTAAAAAGACATTCATACATGGAGGTGTGCAAAAGAATAAGAACAAGAGCAAATCTATACTTCCAAACACTGTCTAAAGTTTGGAATCAGATTAATCAAAGTCATTAAAGCTGGCTTATGGAAATAACAGCTGAAACACACTGACTTTTACACCTGATTTGTCACAAACCTCTTGATCCAAATAAAGGAGGTCCTGAGTCACAACACTGAGCTAAAACGCGACTAATCAGCTATCATCACGCTGTTTTTGCTTTTTGTGTTGACATACATTGCCGTAGCCATTAAAAGTAACGTGTCTTTTCACTCTCAGAAATTAAAGTACATCTCATCTTTCAGTTCTGTAAAGCCTTTTTTCACAAAATAAACTTAATTGGCATAAGAACTTTGTTAGTGTTAAATATATGTTCTCATGAACCATATATGAATCATGAGACCAGAATACTACTTGGGTTCTGAGCAAAGCTCAGTGCAATAGATCATATGGAGATGATCTTATGCAAACATGATAGCATTTATTTATTTACACAAATTTTCCTATCTCACAATGGTAAACAGTTGTTTAAAAGAAAAAAATACTGGATCTGAATCTCCTCCGAAATTTAATGGGTTGCTTCTAATACCACACCCCACCCCTCAGAAATATTTTATTAAAATGTGTACATAGCTTTTTGAGTTATATTACGCACAAACAACTAAACAAGCAAATAGACAAACAAATGTTGGTGAAAACATATCCTCCTTGGTATAGGTAATAATGGGTATAGATACTTGGTTAAATAAAGATTCTTTGTAAGAACAGGAATATAATGAACCTCTTGTCTGTCGTACTTTTTTAATTTTTTACTGCCCATCAAGCAACCACTGTCAGTGTTTATAGTGTATTGTACATATCACACTGTTGGGAGTACCATGCTTCAGTCTCACAGAAATAGCCATAAAAATAACAAAGAGGTGCTTGGTGGCCTCTCTATCTGACTGATAGTCTTACCAGTCTTCAGGTGGATCTGCAGATAGTTTCCATCCTCTGGCACTTGGCACCAGAAGTTATATCTGGGACTTAGTGTTTGATGTGTAGTGAGTAGACTTAGCTCTCTCTCTCCCTCCCTGCGACTGGTCCAGCAGCCAAACATCTGTTCTCTATTTCAGGGTGGCCTGAAAGCTCCTCATCCATTAACATACACGTCATAATCTCCCAAATTAACAACTAAACTGTGCCTTGTGCATTACTTTGCCCACGGCTGTAAAATGGCAAGCTACTTTTATGGACCCCATAGAGAATTTTAAGGTAACACCAGGAGTGCTCCTTGAATATTAATTTGTTTGATTTGTTGCATTAATGTAAAAAAGATGTGAGTTCTCTAACACCTCCATGATGTGTGCATTAATTTTGTGACTTGCATGGTAGAATTTATCCAGTGAGTCTCCAGTAAACACCTCAAAGGAAATAATTTATTTAAAGCTGGGCAAGCAGTCTGCATTCATCAAGAATTTTATTAGTTTATGCAAAAGGCTGAGTTGGAAGAGATGCCGATATACAGTAAATGTTTACAACGTAGGCTTGGCAAAGGGACAGGATGATCTTGAGAAGAGATTTTTATTACTTTGCAATGTTGGGCCTTTCACAGATCCTGACCATTAGGATAATCAATTAAATCACTAGGTACAATATGTGTTGGTTTAGAAATGCATGTTCAGGGGTTTAAAGAACAAATTTATTACAAACTGCAGCACAGCGGTACCATAGTCTCATAGCAAAGCACGAACACAGTGGAGCAGTGGAGGTAAATTCTCTTAATTACAATATCTTCTTTCCTCTTTCTAAATCCAGGAATTCCTGTGGAGGATAGAGTGAACATTTTCATCAACAGTTTTGGCTCAATCCAAGAAACAACCATGGTAAGAACTACTTTAGCCTGACGGTATTGATAATCAATACTTCTGCCAATCAGAAGCAGTGAATCAGGGACAAAAACTGCTTTAGCCTGCAAGATTTAGGGAGAGGTCATGAGCACTTTTTCTAGTCAGTATCAGAACATTTAGCAGTGAATCATTATGAAGACTGGAGTTTACATGCCTCATTTATCTGATGGCTTAATTGCTGATAAAGAAATGCAGTTTGAATACTAATTACCAGATTAAAGCCAAGGGCAACGCTGAGTAAACTCTGATCACTTAGAAAATTATAAACAGAAATTTCCTATTTCTAATAAGACTGGTTTTTTGGACTGTGTTTTTTGAAAGAATTCATATATGTATTCATGCAAGACACCAATGACACAAATTACCAGATTTCACAGCTTGACTCAATTCTCCTATGTACCATATGCAGGTGTGTTTTACTGAACACGACACAACACAAATATTTTACTAGAAATGAAGCCTCTTATCCTCACAAATTGAAAGCAAGCAACACAACATATTGTTTCCTACAAATTGCAGTGGTGTTATAGGTGGTTCAGCAAGGTAAATCTGATAAAATATCAAAGTTTGACTTTTCTTTATAGGTGAACTATAAAAAAAGTTATTTTAAATATGAAATCTATGTTTATATGAGACTCCTGGGACATACACTTATGTGAAAAAGAAAGATTTCCCAGAATTCTCTGCAATTCTGTGAAAAACTAAGTACACCCTTATTGCTTCTATAGGAATTAAGACTGTAATGTGGCAGCCAGCCGCTGCTAATCAAATGCGCTTGATTTCCTGTAAAAGCAGAAGTTTTGATATTTTGTCAGTCTGGAGCATTCAGGTGTGTATTAGCAAATTCCTAACAGTACATTTAGAAAAAGGCATAAAGGTTTGGCTTGTTTTTATGGCAGCACGGTGGCACAGTGGTTAACACTGTTTCCTCACAGAAAGAGGGTACTTGGTTCAAACCCGGGTGGGGTCCTTCTGTGTGGAGTTTGCATGTCCTCCATGTGCTTGTGCAGGTTTTCTCCAAGAGCTTCAGTTTTTCCTGGCATTGAAAAACATGTTTGGGTAATGTTGCCTGTCAGCCCAAGACACTCTCAAAAAAGAGATTCTTTATCTCAGGAGTTCATTTCCTGGTTAAATAAAGGCAAATAATAATAGTAAAGGGTTGCCAGGAGAGAGCCTCTTCTCTCTAAAAACTACGTGGTTTAGGTTTGCACATGAAAAAAACCACAAAACTTCAGGAACTATGTTCTTTGGACAAACTAGACTAAAGTGGAGAGGTTTGGCCTCAATGCAGAGCCACATTTGGTGACAAACATAGCATGTCAGCACAAAAACCACATACCAACTGTGAAGCACAGTGGACTGAGGGAGATTATTTGGGCTTGTTTCACCACGGGACCTGGGCCTCTTGCAGTCATTGAGTTGACCATGAGCTCCTCTGTATACCAAAAGTATACAGGGAATGAGTCTGCTGCTGAATGTACTCCTGTGTCTGTCCAGCACGTCATGGAGAGGGTATGAAGGATTGTCCAGTGTTGTCTGTAATTTGGAAAGCTTTCTCCTTTCTGACACCACTGTCAGAGAGTCAAACTCCACACCCACGACATTACTGGCCTTGCGGATCAGTTTGTTGAGTCTGTTGCTGTCCACCACTCTCAGTCTGCTGCCCAAGCACACAACAGCATAGAGGATGACACTGGCTACCACAGACTGGCTACCTGAGCATTGTCCTGCAAATATTGAAGGATCCAAGTTGTCTCAGAAAATAGAGACAGCTCTGGCCCCTCTTATAGATGGCTTCTGTGTGTTTATGACATCCAGTTTATTCTTGATGTGAACGCCGAGGATTTTGTAGTCCTTCACCATCGCCAAACAGACCGTAAGCATGGAAACAGGGGTCAGTGGTGTTCAAGGTGTTGCAATGGCCCAGTCAAAGTCCAGACCTCAACCCAATTGAAATGTTGTGGTGAGACCATAAGAGACCAGTGTATAAACGAATGCCTGCAAACCTCAATGAATTGAAGCAACATTGTAAATAAGGATTAGCCAGGATATGAGAGACTGATGAAGTTGTCCAGAAAACAATTACTTCAAGTTACTGCAGCTAAAGGTGGTTCTACAAGCTACTGAATAATAGTTTTTTCATGGCTGCATAGAGTCTAGTAAAAATTTTCTTTTTCATGGCTATCCATATTTATGAGCTTTTCTGACAAGTTTAGCAGACAGATCTGTGGACAGTGTTTGTGTGTGTGGCAGCCAATATGCAGTTTAATGTCTTTTTCTGTGGCCTGATATTCTGTCTTGTATGAATAATCCAGTTATAGTTACAGAACATATTTTGCCATCCTTATTCTTCTCAAGAAACAGCTGAATGTCCAAGAGATAAAAATGTTCAACAATGTTAAGAGTTCCGTCATACTTGGTTTTATGAGTCGTGGCACTCTGAACAAAGTCTTGGATAATATATCCAGGAGTTGGCACTGCATGAAAATCCACTACGGCAGAAGAAAATTGGCAGCAGATCAGTAGTGTGTGTTTGCTTATAAAATATTCCGGTGGAGGGTTTCACTCTATTTTAGACTACTTAGGATGATAAGTGGAAAATCCTTACAGCTGAATGTATGCAGGGATGGTGGAAGAAAAGGAACACAGCAAGAAGAAACAAGAGGAAATGAAAAGAAGGAAAAATTAAAGATATTGAAGCAAAATAAAGACAAACGTTCAGTAACAAGAGGTGTGAAAATGGAAGATTTAAGTGCAAAAGAGGTGAGGAAAACAAAGAAGACTGCAAGCAAAAGTTCCGACTGGTGACAGAAAGTGTGAAAGATAGATAAGATGGTTAGAGAGCAAGAAAGACAAAGGTAAAGTGAAATGGATGGGCGAAGGAAGATGGAATCAGACAGCTGGAGACAAAGATGATTAAGAAGGATTATGGAAGATAGGGATGAGGAAATTGAGCAGTAAAAAAATAATAAGACAGAGGAAGGGAGAATAAAATTAAAAAGTGCGATAGGGTGAAAGTGTGACAAAAGCAGATGAATAATGGAGACAGCAAGAAAGGAAACAATGTAAAGAAAGCAATATCACAAACAGAAGGAGGAAAAAAAATGATCAAGAAAGGGATAACAAGGGCTAAGAAAGAGAAAGTAGAAGAGAATGAGGTATTCATAAATGCACAACTTCCAAATGGCAGCTTCTGTCTTCCCTTTTCTCCATGGACACCTAACAGAATGCAGAAACAGAATGAAAGTGTGGAAGATTTGAAACAAATCTAACAGGGGGAAGAAGAGACAGCTGGTCACCTCTACCCTCAATTTTTCACTCTGTGGGGTATCAGATCTCAGGAAACCCTCTCTCATTATTCACACCTCCCTCTAGCAAACACCACCAAGCATCCACTGTATTTAACACATAGATTTTCACATTATGATTACAGTCCTTAAAAAAGATTAATTTGATGTTTGGAGAGGGAATAAATTGTAGCTATGTATATGGTTTTTTAACTGTTTCTCAGCTTTAGTGATCACAGCGAGTGTGGTAAATTTCTCTGGAACTGAATTCTGTGGTAGTGTTTTGATAGTGAGCCAGAAGGAAGATATATTTCCTTGTCTGGTTTTAGTGAGGCACTGGTGTGGGAATTGGCCTGTGTCTCCCTCAGACAGAAAAACAGGCGGAAGTTATTTGTTTTGTAGCTTGAGGAATAGCTGGACATTAGAATCTTAAAGTTGGTTCTATGGGAATGACAGCTTACTTCCAAAATAAGATATCAACCCTTGGACTGCAGTAAAATAAAGCATAGGCTGGGTTGCTACTGAATTTTTAAAGGATCTTGAAACCTCATGAAGTATCTTTGTAAAACAGTGTTTAAGAGAGCTTCTGAAATATATTCTCCTTATTTTTAATACATTTACAGAGCCTGAAGAAAACATTTATTTGATTTGTCCTCACATATTTTGTATATCAAAATGTCCCATAAGACATTGCATTGCTCAGTTATGCATTGGATATATATATATATATATATATATAACAAAAATGTACTTTGGGGTTTATGCTGGGTGTGCTGTATATAGTTTGATATTTAGTTTTCTGCAAGAATTAGATAGCCAAGACTTGCACAGTGCTGTTTCTTATGAGCTAAAGTAAAATTGCAGGAACATAACATCGAACAGAAATGCTGATGAAACATCCTCTCAAAACCCACCAATCCTCTCAAAACCAATTTAGCTGGTTTGGGTTTAGCATCACTTGACGACTGTGGACAGGCTCAATTTGTCCATGTTTACCAGCTAACTATGGTCAAGTGAAAAAGAACGTTTTCATGGGACTCTGTGCAGTTCTGTGAAAAACTAAGTACACCCTTACTGTTTCCTTTAGAATTAAGAGGTTAAGTAGCAGCCAGGTGCTGCTAATTAAATACACTTGGTCAGACAAGGCAAGGTCAGACAGTGCAATACCCATAGAGAATTTACAAAAAAAAACCTGATGGTTACATTTCAGACTCTATAGGCCTCCGTTAGGATGTTAAGCATTAAAGTTTGAGAGTACAATTAGAAAAAGACTGAATGAGTATGGCTTGTGGAGAAGACCATTCTCTCTCTCAAAAAAAAAAACAAACAAACAATACATGACAGCATGGCCTAGGGTTCAGAAAGTTGTATCCAATCAAACCACAATACTTTTGAAACAACGTCCATTGGACATAAGACAAGACCATAGTGGAGAAGTTTGACTGTAACACACAGCACAACATTTGGCCTAAACCAAATACAGTACTATCAGCAGAAACACCTCATACCGACTGTCAAAGTAGGTCTTTAGCAGGCAGAGGACCTGGGTGCCTTGCAGTCATTGAGTCAACCATAAACTTTTCCATCTACCAAAATATATTTCAGAATCAAATGTAAGGCCATCCGTCTTACAGCTGAAGCTTGGCTGAAACTGGGTCATACAATAGGGCAATGGTCTCAACCACACCAGGGATTTGACAACATAATGGCCAAAAAAGAAAAGAATTAGGGTATTCCAGTGGCCCAGTCAAAGTCCAGACCTCAACCTGATTGAAATTCTGTGGTGGAACCTGAAGAGAACTGTGCATAAACAACTTCCCACAAACCTCAATGAAGCAACATTACGAAGAATAGTGGGCCAAAGGAGATTGATAAAGTTATGCAGAATGTGATTACTTCAAGTTATTGAAGCTGAAGGTGGTTCTACAAGTTTCTGAATCATGAGGCATACTTAGTTTTTCACATGACTGCATAGAGTCCAATGAAAACTTTCTTTTTCATGACTGTATATGTTGATGGGTGTTAATGGGTTACTGTAGATGCCAATCTATGCATATGCAGACAGGATTTGTTGCACCATGAGCGAAGTGAATGTTTTCATTACAGGGTGATGTAATGTTTCACAGTCAGAATTTCTATTGCCCCAAACATAATGTGGGAGATTTCTGTAGCCTATAAACATTTCTATTCTAGTTCCATCATTTGCAATTTCGCACTTTGACATTGGATCCTTTGTGTATTGCAAATGTCATGACTGCAAATATGCCAGAATTGAGATGACAAAATTGTGGTTTCTCAGACTTTATTTTAGCTTTAAACAAGCTGCTGTGTCAAGTAAAAATAATGCAAATCATGACATACTTTACCTTTAAATGCAAAAGTGAAATCACCAAAGGGGGGATAGAAGGTTAAAGCTTTTTTTTTTTTACTCAGGAATGAACACACACAAAGCTGATATTTTGGCAGCTTTATTTGACATGCCATCTATCTTCAGCCTCAGCTTAATAGTTCACCTGCTCACGGAACAGCTTGCGGCACACCATCAGTGTGAGCGCAAAGACATGTCTAATAGCCCGTACTGATACTTTCCCACCAACAAGAATGTGGACATTCTGCTAATAAGTGTACTAATGAGGTACTTGCTGTTGCTGTGTTGATAACATTTGACCTTTGGACTGTGAAGTTTCTTGCATGTTGACTGCTTTAAAACCTCATGCTGCAGCTGTAAACTGTCACTCTGCACTTTAGGTAAACTATATGTTATTTACTTTTCAAACATGTTTGAAATGCTTTTGTTACCTTTTTAAGCCATCCCCTTCATTATTACAGAGAACACATTTTTTTTGTACCCTCCTTCTTAACGCTTCAGAAAATGTCAATAGCAAAAGTAGCATATACTTTATTCCAGTTGCCTTTTGGGCATCAGTTACTGTGCCCAACTGGCGTCCAGTAGAGTGTACATGGAACAAGCTTTAACCATGTTTGTACTTGTCTGGTATTAAACCTAACAGGATTACCGAGTCAACATCTTTTTGAGGCAGCGCTGGAATGACCCCAGGCTGAAGCTGCCACAGGACTTCAAGTCTGAGTCTCTCACTGTTGACCCCAAGATGTTCAAATGTCTCTGGAAACCCGACCTGTTCTTTGCAAATGAGAAGAGTGCTAACTTTCATGACGTCACCCAAGAAAACATTCTCCTCTTCATCTTCCGTAATGGAGACGTGCTTATCAGTATGAGGTAATTTATGTACTTACTTTAAATTGTTTTTAATCAAAGCACACAAAATTCGGTTAGGACTGTAGTCTTTTTTACAGTCTAAGTAAATATGCTTCAGTGAAAACAGTCACCTTATTAGTTACTCTATGTTCTAGGAAAATGTCACATTGCCACAAAAGTGCAAGTGTCCAATTTTATTTAAAAATACTTATCACAATAACAACATGAATCTAACAGGGAACTTTCTCTCTTGCGATCAATCTGGCAGTGCTATAGCCTCAGTCCACATTAGGCCGTCGGTTGACACCTCTTTAACAGGGTACAATTATTAAAGTAATTATTGTTGTGTAAAGAGTATAATAATATCACTTTTAATTTTTAAAGTTAAAAAATGAATTCTAAAAATTAACAATTTTAAAAAACAATCCAAATTGGTTTCCAGAGCTTAGCATGATCTTATCAGTTCAGCAAATAATGTGGTTGGGAACGTTTTCACTAGCATTTTATCAGTACCAGTTAATTGTCGATACCCTTATTTATCAGTCGTGTTATTGATACAGAAATGTACCTTCGACTGCTCCCTTGTATTGTTCCCAAGGGGTCACCACAGCGGACTAATCCGCATTGGTAATTTGGCTTCCTGACACAACCCTCTACAGTGAGAGGGGACCTTTCGCTTGTAAGGTGAATGTGTAAACCACTACACTATAGGGACACCACCACTAGTGTTATTGATACTACTCTCCATATTTTGGTGTAAAATAAAGACATAACACGGGTTATGGATGCTTTTGACATATTAACAAAACTGTCTTGGTAAGGGTATGGCTGGGGTCAAGCACAGTCAAAATCTCCCTGCAGTTTAAAATCAGCTATTAGAAATATTAAATTAGTTCTGCCTGTTCACCATATAATTCACAGTAAATCCAAAGTTAAGCTAACCAGTGGTTGTTGCATTGCTAGCTATTGGATACCAAGCATGCAGTGCCTAAACAAACTCAACTCCAGTATAATGTAGGAATCATAACATTTTTAAGATAAACTTGCTCACAGCTTTGTAGCATTCTATTTTCTTCCTATCTTGTTTTCTCTTAGCTAGTGATAAAAAATGGATCTGATTTAGGTGTCTGACCATTTTCCAGTTTGGAAAATCTAAAAAGAAGTCAAATACTAAAAGTCATTTCTAGCCATGTCCCATTAATAATCCATTAATAACTATTAAAGTGCAGGAAGACTGCACTGAAGACTAAGGAACAGCAGCTTCTTTGCTAAAGCAGTCAAATATTCAGAACATTGTCAGACTTATAAAATTTTGTATTTGAAAGCATTTCATTGGGTTAGGGCGTTACCTCACATCTAGTTTTAACAAATAGTTTATTATATTAAGCTGCATTTTCATTATCAAAGTTTATGAAAGTATTATTCTGCCCTGTCAGCCTGGCCAAAGAGCACAGACTGTAAACACGATGTCAAAAGTAGCAGTGTCATACCAGTAGCTTCATCATGGCATAGCTGGGAATTGTAATATGTAAGCATCATTAGATTGTCGTATAAATACATAGCGCACTGTTTGCCTAACCTCTTACAAATACTTTAGCAGATAATGAGTAATCTGGACTGTACCAAATTGGTACCAGTTATCAATACCCATTCCTATGCTTTGGTCTGGTGTTGTGCCCATTGAGGGCTATATCCCTGGCTAGAGTATCATTTGACCATCGTGAATGTCATATTTTGACTAAACACTAAAACACTAGCTGTTCTTTATATTGACTACTATAATGTTGGTGTCACTTAAAAAAAACAAAAAAAACAAACAAAAAAAACCTCTCTGCAAGTTTGGGCATAACAACCCCCTCCCAAACAAAAGCAGGCTAATGTGAGCACATTCTCATGCTAAATTAATGTAGCATCAGCCGTAACAGTAACAAAATTACTGTTTAGTGCCCTAAATATTAGGCTACATAAAAGTATTAACAGCGCTTCATTTTTCCCACATTTTGCTGTGTTACAGCCTTATTCCGAGATGGATTAAATTTATTCTTTCCCTCAAAATTCAACACACAATACCCCATAATGACAATGTGAAAAAAAAGGTTTTTTGAAATGCTTGCAAATTTATTAAAAATGAAAAATCAAGAAATCACATGTACATAAGTATTCACAGCCTTTGCCGTGAAGCTCAAAATTGAGCTCAGGTGCATCCTGTTTCCATTGATCATCCTTGAGATGTTTCTACAGCTTAATTAGAGTCCGCTTTTGGTGAACTCAGTTGATTGGACATGATTTGGAAAGGTACACACCTGTCTATATAAGGTCCCACAGTGACAGTGGGACAGTGCATGTCAGAGCACAAACCAAGCATGAAGTCAAAGGAATTGTCTGTAGACCTCTTAGACAGGATTTTCTCGAGGCACAAATTGGGGGAAGATAACAGAAAAATTTCTGGTGTTTTAAAGGTCTCAGTGAGCACAGTGGCCTCCATCATCCGTAAATAGAACAAGTTTGGAACCACCAGGACTCCTCCTAGAGCTGGCTGGCCATCTAAACTGAGCAATCAGGGGAGAAGGGCCTTGGTAAGGGAGGTGACCAAGGACCCGATGGTCACTCTGTCAGAGCTCCAGCATTCCTCTGTGGAGAGAGGAGAACCTTCCAGAAGGACAACCATGTCTGCAGCAATCCACCAATCCGGCCTGTATGGTAGAGTGGCCAGACGGAAGCCACTGCTTAGTAAAAGGCTCATGGCAGTCCACCTGGAGTTTGCCAAAAGGCACTTGAAGGACTCTCAGACCATGAGAAACAAAATTCTCTGGTCTGATGAGACAAAGATTGAACTCTTTGGCGTGAATGCCAGGCATCATGTTTTCTTCTTCTTCTGTCGTATGTCCTCAGACGGTCAGCTCTGTTAATGTCAGCCATTCCAGGGTGTTGTTGTCTAGGTCAATGAGACCTTGGGTGCCATTCGGTGGCCAGTGTTTTGGGCAGCTGGTCAGTATGTGGCCCACGGTTTGTGATGGGTCCCCCCATTCACACTGGGCACTGTCG
>VUQH01074467.1:0-12500 GCA_015106775.1 Etroplus canarensis
TGGTCCATCAAGAGTCACTCTCATCTCATCAGTCCATAAAACCTTTGAAAAATCTGTCTTCGCATATTTCTCGGCCCAGTCTTGGCATTTCAGCTTATGTGTCCTGTTCAGTGGTGGTTGGGTTTCAGCCTTTCTTACCTTGGCCATGTCTGTGAGCACTGAGCACCTTGTACTTCTGAACACTCCAGGTAGGTTACAGTTCTGGAATATGACAGCACTGGAGGAAAATGGCTTCCTGGTAGCTTCACGTTTGATTCTTCTCAAATCTTTGGCAGTTCATTTGTGTCTTTTTCTCTCAACATGTTTCTTGTGACCCTTTTGGGTATTTGCAACAAAACGTTTGATGGTTCTGTGGTCACGTCCTAATATTTTGGCAATTTCAAGAGTGCTGCATCTCTCTGAAAGATGTTTTATAGTTTTTGACTTTTCAGAGTCTGTTAGATCTGCTTTCTGGTCTGTTTCACCTGAGGCCACACCCTCCCTTCATTACACAAATGCATATCACCTTGTATGCGTAAATCTAATAGGCATTCAAGTTTATACAGCTTGGAGTTGAAGAGTATGCATAAAAATTATGATATGCTGAAAATACTTACTTGCCTAATAACTGTGCACGCAGTGTATGCAGTTATGGCCATAGTGTAGTAGTGTAGTGTGGTGGTTTACACATATGCATTACACACCAAAAGTCCCTGGTTTGATTCCAGGTGGGGGCACAAGCCCCTTCCTTGTGTCAGGAAGGGCATCTGGTGTAAAACCTCTGCCAAATTACCTATGTGGATTAATCCACTGTGGTGACCCCTTTGGTAAGAATACAAGGGAGTAGCCGAAGGTACATATGTAGTTAGGTTCATAAGTTGGGGGACAGTTACACTTCTTTTTATTGGTCATTTATTCATTCTTTTAACAATGTCAGACGCTTCATGTGGTTGCACTTTGACTTTTTGAAGAACCATCATGTAACGTGTACCAGAATGATGGGAAGAGAAAAGTATGGAGAAGGAAAGGGACAGCTCATGATCCAAAGGACACTACATCGCCTGTCAAACATGGTGTTATGGTATGGACATGCACGGTGGCCAGTGGAACTGGGTCACTAGTGTTTATTGATGATTTGACTGCTGGTAGAAGTGGCAGAATGAATTGTGAAGTCTACGGGGCTAAACACTGCACTGTTTTGACAGTGCTTCACAGTGCAAACGGCTAATGACCCAAAGCATACTGCAAAGACAACCCAAGAATTTCTCAAGGCAAAAAATGGGAGATTGCTTCCTACTTTTCAGCCTGAAATTCAGTGAGATTTCTCATCGTATGAGTCATAATTATACATCAGTTCTGTTCTGCCACTGGCTGCTTTTTCTTTTTTTCTTTTCTTTTTTTTAACAAAAACAAAGGACTGATTGATGGATGAAAACTGCAGATTTCTTCATTTAGGGACATGAATGGAAAAGTTAGAACCTTGATGTACAGTTTACAAGAAGCGATGTGGCTTTCCCCTTGTGCTTATTGTAGCTGTAGCATCTGTGTTAGCTTTTCAAGTTTGTGTTAAGTCTGTTCTGCCTGCAGGCATGTCCCCGCCATGTGAGGCAGAACAGTCAGTGACTGTTGTTTATTGTTGATTTGCAACACTGTGCAGGTGAGGCAGGTGTGGAAAATGCATGCATTCTGTTAATCTACACAAATACACATATAATTTTATGGGAAAAATGTGTGAAACAAATATTGTGTGTTTGCTAGGAAAACCTGCAGGCAGAACGGAAGCAACCAGCGGGGAGAGATTTGTCATGGTGGGACAGGTTTTTATTGAAGTGTATTGAAATATTGCCTTTTATTTTAGAGCTCCTTGATGTGAAGAGATATATGTCTATTCCAATATTCTCAGAGATTCCCTTTTTCCCCAGTATTCAACTATTAAGGAAATATGCTTGCATGCAAACACATCCAACATGCTTAAACAGAATGAAAAGCAATCAAAGAAAAGGTACAGCATGTGCAACTTACAAATGTACCACAAACACAGACGTCTCAGCCAGATAAAGAACTGCTGCACAGCACTAATGAACATGCCTGGAAATGCAGATTTTTACTGTGATTCCTGCCATTACTCACTCCCTGATGACTAATCAGGAGTTAAGGCTGTGTTACAAATGTGTACTCTGTGTACTTTCTGACATGTAGCAAAGAGCCACAGAAATGCCGAATTAGGATGATAAAACCACTTATTTTTAACTAATCTGAGCAAAGGAATAATGAGCTAATGCTTTGAAGAGCCACTAGTTTGTCCATCTGCAATTCCAAAGAATCGCTACTCCTACTGGAATATTTTTAAGATTTCAGTGAAACACAGTATCATCACAAAATGGGTTTTTACTTCAGTTGTGCTTAAGGTCAAGGTCACACTTATCATTTTATGGGTGCATTTTCATTTTCAAAGGAATCACTGCTCCTAAGAGTATTGGTCTGGATTGTAATGTGTACCCCCTCTGCCATACATGAATACATTTTTTTAATCATATAATAATCTTATAAGTTAAGTTAGCATCAGTCAAGAACTAGGGCCATTGACCTGGATGTGACTGTTTGTTACTCACATGTGCTACTCCATCGCTGACATTCTGCTTGAGTTTGCAACACATTTTTGTCATGCTGTGTACGTTGTCCAGTTAGTGCATGCATTTCTCACACATCTTGTTTTTATAAATACTTCAAATTTTGACCAAAAGTGCCACTAAGTGCAAAGTCTACACATTTACACTACTTTACAAGTGTGTAGCAAGGCTTAAAATTGTGTGTAATTAAGGGTATGGCTTCCTAATTATTTTTGTTTAATGCCTGTTTTTCCTCTGGCCAACATTAGCATTCCTTTCTTACAGTGAATTAAAGATCCAAATATGGTCACAATTCAAAGAGTTGGAGTGCCAAAGTGAAGGCTTTAAAACCAAAGTCCACAAGCCACTGGGAGACATAATGGTAGCTATGTCCATCATTATTTTACAGTTTACTTAAGGACAGACTGAAAGTCAGATTTGAAGATGGGCGTGGACCAAACTATAACTGTTGAGTAACGGGTGCCAGAAGTGCTAGGAGAAGGGCCCACTGACCGCCTTACTCCCTGATTTTATCCCAGTTTTTTCTGTCATTTTCACCTTTTTATTATATTTCTGACTCCTCATACATGGTGTCTTTCTTTTTCTGGTATGTAATTATAAAAACATTTTTTGAAGACAGCTGTGGTCCGAGAGCTTATTGACGCCACAGCTGGTGTGAACCTATCACAAGATGGAATCAAGTTTCTTTATTTGCTTTTGTCTGTTTACATAACATCTTAAGAAGTACGTGGATGTCTCAGTTCAGTGTGTGATATCCTGTATAATACAATAACATACCCGGCAGGTATTATGTCAGCTCAGAATTCTGTCTTCATACAGATGGAGCAATGCACTGGGGCAGTGTATTTTACAAATAGATTCCTCCAGAGTGGACCTCTGCCATGTCCCTGCACCAACTGCAATGGTGAAATAGGTTACCTGCGTTTGGATTTGAAACTCTACAGTGCGTTCAACGATTTCCAACCAGTTCCACAACCAGACAGTTGGGAACAACGTTCCTGCTGTTGATATGAAAACACACACCTCTACACATGCACATGCTTACACAACAAACACTCTGTCTCTGAGTAATCCCTGTATTTCCTAGAGTGTACATGAAACTACACCACTTATCTACATGTGCCGTTTTGCTCCAGCCTCTTTGAAACCCCAGTCCCAGTCTTAGTGCCTGATTTCCTCCTGGTGACAAATGTGAACACATGCTCACACAGAGAGCGATCTATAGCTGCATCGTTCCTTCCCCTCCATGCACCACGTATCCATTCCTAATATGAGGAGGGGTACACTGCTTCTTCATGGATCAGTGCAACTTAAATCTAGGACAAAAAAATGGGAGGCACATGGCAGTGGGATGCTGTGTGCAATTACTGCTAATGATATGCCTCCATGCAAGCTGTGGCCGTAATTAACTTCGGAGAAAGCCTGGCCTGTCAGAGCTCCATGTGAGGGGATGCTCGCAGGAACAGGCGCACAACTTAGAGCCAAGGCTAAGAAAGCAAACCTGCCTTGATGCTGTTCAGACAACACGTCTGCTACCCCAGATTAGGCACGCTGGGTGGTCCCGTGCTAGGTAACATGATGCAGACGTTAATGGAATTGTCCTCCGGAACTTAGCAAAAATTTGGACTCACTCAAAAGGTCTTGGTGAGGCACTGGTCAGCAAGGAGCTGTGGAAGTACACATTTTGATCCTTGAATATAATATATATTTGCTCTTAGCATACATGCAGATGTGTTCTTCTAAATTTACAGTCTGCTGACCATCCTGCCTGGCATGTGTTCTGCACGTTTGTTGCACCCCACCTGTCCCTGGAATTGCGAGGCAAGTGGTATGGTGGTTTCAAAAACCGGCCTTGGCATGTTTCCAGAGCAATGCACAGGAGAGCTGTCACCTCTTTTGTCCTTGATGCCCTGGAGTCATTTCTCACTTCTGTCATCTGTATTGACAGCCCAGAAAGTTTGCTGGCCAGGCTTTTTAAATTGACTCGTTTTTATTGATCCAGCTTAATCATTTTGGCTTTGATCGCTTCAGTGTCTTATTTGCATTCAGTAGCAGCTTGCTTCCCCCACCCAGACCTGCCTTCAATAAATAGAGTAATAAACCACACATATGGGTCATTTTCTGCAATTTATTCAACTAAAAGGTGAAAAGAAGGATTGAAATTTCAGGGCTGGCTATGAAGGGGATTCTAGTTGGTGATGAAGGATGTAACATATTAATTTTTCCTTAAGAATAACAGCATTATGCAACTTCTGAATTTCATTCAGCTTGTGGTTGCCTAATACACAGCCTTTCCCAAACTTGCCTATTGCAATTCCAGGAAGACACTAGATACATTGCTCAAGGATCTGGGTGCGGTTCCACTTGACGATTTACATGTCAGCCTGTGGGTCAAGCTGTGCGACCTAGGTAATCACAGTTCAGGCCCTGGCAGGAAGCAGCCGTCACTTATGATGGACTTTAAACAGTGGTGTCATGTCTCCCTCCCACTCCATCAGACACACAGGGTTTCCTCAAATATTAACACAGGCAGACAGACTGAGTAAACACTGGGATTTCTTTGTCAAGGCCTTTTTTATTTCGGGTTCACCCAGTTCGTGGCCGTGAGCGCGCATGACTTCTTCACTGAGTGTTCCAGGACGCGGCTGAGGCTCTGCTCAGCCATAAGCAGCAGCTCCAGGCCTCCCCGAGCAGCTGTCGACAGGCTCTAGAGACAGAAAGGAAAGGCGAGGGAGTCGCCCTGCCCCCAACTTTACCAGCCCGCACTGCAGGAACTAACAGGGGGGATGGGCATTCATATAGAGAGATAGAACATGGAAAAATCCTGGGAAATTCTTCAGCATCTCTTCATAATGCTGGTTTTAAAGATGTTGACTTTAATAGTCATTAATCGTGCTCACCGTGTTGATTTATGTGTCTTTTCTCAGTACTTTGCCTTATGTGTTTTCCCATCTGGCCTTATCTTTCTTTTCTTTTTCCACCTCCTGTTAATCACCTTCTCCGTTGTCTTCTGACTGTACTGCTTTTCTTTACAGAAAACCACAGCCAGTCGAAACATCCTCAAGGGTTTTAAACCGCTGGCGTGCCAGTGTCACTGTAGGAAGGAAGGGATTCTGTGGCGTCTATGTGAAAAACAAAATGACAGGATAATCTAGACTATACGATGACTAATGATTGCGTAACATCCCCTTAGGGCAGCTTCACATATCAAGATAGCTCGTGTGTTTTATCAAGGACTTGCAGCTAAAAATGTAGAGGAGTGAAAAGGTCACACCGGATTCATGAATAGCTGTAGATGAATCCTAAATGTTAAAAGCATCAGACATGAGAGGTGTGCAAACTGAGTGATGACGAGCGCAAACTCAAGCTCCTATTCAAATCTTTAAATTGTGTTTATTCTACCTGTTTGCTATTTCACTTGTAAATCTATGTCTGCTTTGTTTCTTTTAGGCAGTGTTTTGTTTGCTGGCAGTGTAAGAAGACTTTTTTAAAGATCATGCATGAGATGTATTTGTAGCTATGACTCATGTTGGAAACCATAAATACAAAGCCTCCATATTACAGCATACATTACTAGATACATCTTGCTTGTACTGGTTTGCAACATAGATTCAACAAGGAGCTGAAAACATTCCTCAGAGATTTTGGTCACATCAATATGGTAGTGTCACACAGTTGCTGCAGATTTGTCGGCTACACGTCTGAGATGCCAATCTCCCATTCTGCCACATCCCAAAGGTGCTCTATTGGATTGAGAACCTGTGGCTGCGGAGGCCATTTGAGTACAGTGAACTCATTGTCATGTTCAAGAAACCGCTTTGCATTGCATGTTATGCTGCTGAGAGTAGTCACGAGAAGATGGGTACACTGTGATCATGAAAGAAATAGACATGGTCCGCAAAAGCAATCAGGTAGGCTGTGGGATTTAAACAATGTCCAGTTGGTACTAACGATTCCCCACAGCATTACACTGCTACCAGCCTGAACTGTTGATACGAGGCAGGATGGATCCATGCTTTCAAGTTGTTTACATCAAATTCTGACCCTACCACCATGTTTAAAATCTGGTGTTCAATTTTGGTGAGCCTGTGCAAATTGAAGAAGAAAGATACTTTAATCATCCCCAGTGGGGAAATTACACAATTTTTTCTCCACACGTGTTACAATTGACAGTTATGGTCATGCATTCACACAATCCAAACAGACATGCAATTAGTGAGAGGAAAGGTGGGGAGAAAACAAGGCAGCCAGTTTTCCAGGCGCCAAGGAGCACTGTGGGGGTACAGTGCCTTGCTCAAGGGCACCTCGGCAGTGGTCAGAGGGTAAGTTGACCCCTCTCTGAGTCTCTAATACACCTCGTGTGGGTCCGTGAATTAGCATCTGATCGTCAATCTTCATCCTGCACAGGCGAGTTTCGAGCCAGGGTCACTCCGCAGCCTTCTGGTCCCCAACCATTCACCAACTCACTGAGCCACTGCCATCCGTTGTGCCCTCAGGTTCCTTTTCTTACCTGACAGAAGGGGCCACCTATGTGTGGTCTTCTGCTGCTGCAGCCCATCTACTTCAAGGTTTCTCATGCTGTACATTCAGAGATGCTCTTCTGCATACCTTGGTTGTAATAAGTGGTTACTGGTGTCTTCCTATTAGCTCGAAGCAGTTGAGTCATTCGCCGACGACCTCTGGCATCGATGAGTCATTTTTATTCAAGGAACTTATGCTCACTGGATGGTTTATCCTTTTCAAACCATTTCAAACACTAGAGATGGTTGTGTGAGAAAATCCTGATAAATCAGCACTTTCTGAAACAGACCAGCCTGTCTGGCACCAACAACCATGGCGACTTTCTTAGATTAAAAAGCTAATACAAATTACAACAGTTTAAAATAAAAGAAACTTGACATTTACGAGCACTATAAGATAAGGAAAGGAGGATTAAACAGAAACAGTGGCAGTAAATTGAATTGTGATTTTTTATTATTATGATAAATTATTACGTGTTTTAGATAAAAAAAATAGGTATGCGTAACCTGCTTGAGAACTGTAGTGTGGTTTAGGGGATCCAGTGTAAAATCTACTGCAGATCAGAGCTAACAGATGTACTCTGTGTATGGCACAGCTGTTGGAAAATAACACACAGGCTTCCCTATCTGTGCCCTGTGATCTACTGTGTGATTAAATAGTACTTAGAATGCATTTGTTACACTTATTACTGATTATATGGCACAGTAAGTATTTTGTTAATGGTCAGTATGAACAAAATTCATTTCAAAGGACACCAGACTATAAATGACTTTGCTATTGTATTCCAGCAGTCCAAAAATGCTGGTATGTTTAAGTATAATGCAGAATATGAAGTTGTGCAGTTTCATTGTGACACTGAGCTCTTTATTCTTTTTTACACAGAGGGAACATGTCTTGCTATCTTCCCTTGTACAGCAAGTGAACATTATGCCTTTATCAGCATAAAAACAAATACTTCAACATCATGTGAGTGTTCTGAGAACAGGAAATTCAAGGAGACACTGAGAACACCACACCCCTTGTGTTTGCTAAATAAAACTTCCATGTCTCTCAAAAGCCAGAACACAGACACATCAGTGGTCATGAGGCTCATCATTAGGTCCAGATTTAAATATATATAAACAGAAACTAACATGGACTGCCATGAATCTTTGCACTCACTTTCCTGGGGAGTCCTTGGGATGAATTGCATTTCATTTGATTTCTGAGTTTTTGCCCA
Organism: Etroplus canarensis; assembly: GCA_015106775.1. Classification (NCBI taxonomy): domain Eukaryota; kingdom Metazoa; phylum Chordata; class Actinopteri; order Cichliformes; family Cichlidae; genus Etroplus; species Etroplus canarensis. The sequence goes on from VUQH01074467.1 coordinate 8,350, forward strand.
GCTCTGTTTGGCCAAGACCTTTGCTCCATAGTTTGCTTTATGAGCATGTCAGCTAAAAGTAGGAAATTTCCACCAGCCTTACATGTATTTTGTGTGAAGCTCTATAATGAAAATTGTGTCTCATGCCAAGACGTCAACTATTTCCCTTCTGTCAGATGTCACCAGTGTCCGAGCTACTCATACAGTGACCATCTGCAGTGGTCCCCTGAATCAAAGAGCTGCGGTGATACTGGAAGCCAAGAGATTTAATGATAGTTCTCTTTTGAACAAAAAGAGTCATCAGGAGGTTGGAGGGGTGGTGTTGGAGTCAGTCACAAGTTTGTCAGCCAGGCGACTAGTTTGCAACCCATTTAGGAGCTGTGGGTTGTGTACTCTTATTATTATTTTCCCTCACTTTTTAGTATTGCTTTTACTATGGTAGGTTTATGCACAAAAAATTAATTGCTTAGGCACTAAAAACAACGTCGTTGGAACTGGGAGAAGACTGTGGTTTGGTTGAAAATACTCCTGCAGATTGAAAAATGAAGCTTACCCAACATGACATTCAGGTATCCTTTATAAGTGGGGAGTGAGCGCTGTCTCACTGTTGCCTAAATCTGGTGCATTATGGCACCAACGAGCAGCTTGTGCATATTTTTGAGACACTAGCAGCTTTGACAAAATGGCAGTATGTGACAGTGTGAGAATGAGAACCATGCTGGAAATTTTCAGCTTGCTAAAACAATAAATTAAGATGAATGCAGAACATTATACCTGCTCTATTAGATTGAGATCCGGTGACTGTGGAAGCTATCTGAGTACAGTGAACTCATCGCCATGTTCAAGAAACCAGTTTGGATGATCTGAGTTTTATGACACGGGGTGCATCACAAGATGGTTCGTTGTGGTCACAAAGGGATGGATATTTTCAGGAACAATATTCAGGCAGACTGTGGTGTTTAAACTATACTTAGTTGGTACTAAAGGCCCCCAAGTGTGCCACAGAAATATTCCCCACACATTACACCACCACCACTGGCTTGAATTGTTTAAACATAGCAGGATGGATCCATGCTTTCAAGACACTACCATCCAAATGTCAGGGCAGAAATTGAGATTTATTGGGCCAGCCAGCAGTTTCCAATCTTCTATTGTCCAGTTTTGATGTAGCCTCAGTTTGCTGTTGTTAACTAACAAGACCGGCACTCAATGTAGTTTTCTGCTGATGCAGCCAATCTGCTTCCAGACTGGACATGTTGTGCATTCAGCGATGCTCTTCTGCATACCTTTGTTGTACCAAGTGGTTATTTGAGTTACTGTTACCTTCCTATCTGCTCCAAGCAGTCTGGCCAGTCTTCTTCTGACACCTGGCATCAACTAGGCATTTTCACACAGAGAACTTCTGCTCACTGGATGGTTTGTCTTTTTCCAGGTCATTCTCAGTAAGTCATAGAGATGGTTGTGTGGCAAAATCTCAGTAAATCAACAGTTCCTGACATACTCAGACCAGCCTGTCTGACACCAACAACAATGCCACATTCAGAGTTCCTAAATGCATTGAGTTGCTACCATGCAATTGGCTGATTTGATATTTGTGTTATCAAGCAGTTGAAAAGGTATTTTTAATGAAATGGCTGTGAGTGTGTATTTAATTTAAATACTACTGTACGTGATGCATGGATTTGACTCTATTCAACAGACATCAAAGATGTTGGTTTCACCGAGTGCCAAGCATTCCTCTGACTATTACGTGAGCTGCCAAAGACGGAAATATGATCAGATTTCCTTTGTGAACCGATCTAACCTTTGTGAAACAATCATTTGCAAATAGATTTGAACCCCAGTCTACATGTGTGCCAGTCAAATTACTCTCTGGAGAGCTGCATCGGCATTGTAACAGATTGACACATATTTGACAGAAATGCATGGGAAGGTGTTATGTACATGGTAGTTTGGGTTGGGGAGAGGGTGGGTGTTTCCTGGCGTATACTGTGATCAGGGTGTCGTAATAATATCTTACCATGCCATCATTCATCTGTCGTTTTTCTGGCATTAACACAGACACACATTCCTTACATGCGTTAGTATTTACAGCATAGCTTATCTGCTGGTATCTCTTTCTTTTAGGCTTTTCATTTATCCTTCAATCCTCATGTGCCCTCTGGCTGCTCTAGTCCTACTTTATCTGTCCATTATTTTGAACTGCAGTGTGTTGCCAACATCAAAAAGCATCTGGCACAAAGGAAAAGGACATTCCAAGATCATCGACTCACACACATTGAGACACACACACACACACACACACACACACACACACACACACACAGATATCCTGTTCTCAGTAAACTGTACAGATTAGGGATTGGAGTCTAGTTTAAGGATGATAAATCAGAAAGAGTTTCTGTCTGCGGTTGTGCAATATGATGTTGTGATACCTGACAATGGAGCTGTTGTCTGCAAAAAAATGTATTAGATAACAGTATATAGTTACTGTCTGTGTGTGTGTGTGAGACACTGGGATGGTGTTATCTGGGATTCAGTAATGCAGTGATATGATTATTAACAGTGGGTTTAGTGTGTAAAAACTGGAACAGCAGCTTTGCATGTAGATTTTTCACATAGACTACTGATGTTCAGTTTCCCTTCTGTGTCCCTTCTCAGTGAGTCTGTGTGTGTGCAGCCCAGCCCTGCAGCTATGCTGAGCCCATCTGTGAACTCTGCCTTCTCACAGCTTGATACCAGCACCACCTCCATTGTCTCACTAATCCAGGACTATTAACATTGCAGCAAGGCAACAGGCCCTTGCTAGAGCTCTGGATGGCTCCTAAAAACTCTCTCCTCTAAACAGACTGCAATCTAATTAACTTGGCCGAGGTTTCAGAGTGTGTGTGGGCATAAGGCTAGAGTGTTTTATATATGTGTGTGTGTGTGTGTGTGTGTGTGTGTGTGTGTGTGTGTGTGTGTGTGTGCGTATGGTGCATGGTGTAAAGATAACAGGATCCATTGGGATTTGCAGCCTTTAGATTGTGGAGTAGGCTGGGCTGCTACAGGTGGTAGTATGAAAATGGCAGCAGTCAGGATTAACCACATCCACATTTAATATCAGTTACATACAGTAATTTGTACCTTCGGCTGCTCCCATGTATTCTCCCCGAGGGGTCGCCACAACAGATTAAATCGGCATTGGTAATTTGGCATAGGTTTTATGCTGGATGACCTTCCTGACGCAACCCTCCATGATGGGAGGTGCTTGTGTTACCACCGGGAATCGAACCAGGGACCTTTTGTTTGTAAGGCAAATGTGTAAACCACTGGGCAAAAATAGTGAGGCCACCACACCTCTTGATCATTTAATTCAAGTCATTTCATTCAGTCCCATTGCCACAAGTATATAAGCACCTAGGTATTCCAGTCTGCCTTTACAAATATTGGTGAAAGAACAGGTCGTTCTAAAGAGCTCACTGAATTCCATTGTGGTACTGTAATAGGATGCCACTGTTGCAACAAGTCAGTTCATGAAATTTCTTCCCTCCTTGAAAAATCCCATCATCAGCTCTAAGTGGTGTCAGTTCAAAGTAGAAGCATTTAGGAACCTCAGCAACTTGTAAACAAAGTGGCAGACCACGTAAAGTGCAGAGCGGGGTCACTAAGCACAGAGGCGCATAGTGCTTAAAAGCAGCTGCGTGTAAGCCTGACCTCATGGAGCAAAATGCCATGTGTCAGATGGAGTGGTGTAAACTTTGCTGCCACTGGACTCTGGAGCAGTGAAAACACGTTTTGTAGAGTGACTATTCATGCTTCTCTATCTGGCAGTGTGATGGATGAGTCTGGGGTTTGACAAATGCCTGGAGAACATTACCTGCCTGACTGCACTGTGCCAGCTGTAAAGTTTGGTTGAGGAGGGATAATGTTATGGGGTTGTTTTTTGACCCTACTTGATTAGACTGCTTTCTTTAACAGCCCAAATTTAGATTGCCTTTGGTGAATTTTAAGGACAAAAATCTACACCGTGCAGTATGTGACTGACTTCTATGACTTCTATTGTTGCAGGGTCTACTGGGTCAACCAAACTTTTATTGGGCAGAGAGTCCAATAGTAACAGTGCTTAAAGTGCTTCATTAAAAAGTGTCACATAGTCATAAAAATGCATTCTGTTTGTGTACAGGGATGCA
>VUQH01074468.1:0-13177 GCA_015106775.1 Etroplus canarensis
TCTTGTTCTTGTTTCTTTCCAGCTTGGTTGCATCCCCTTTGCTGTGTGCCTTATGTTTTACTTTCACTGTTCCTGCCCCAGCTCATGTTTAGTTATTGGTTCTTTGTGTCTTCCTCATGTTTTCCAGTATTCAGCCTCCTTGTCTCTAGTCTCGGTGTGTTGGTTCATGTTTCCCTTGAGTCCTTGTATTTATTATCTTTGTACTGTGTCTGTTTCTTGTTATCCTGGGTTCAAGACTTGGTCTACCTCCACTGCTGCAGAACAGCTTTAAGTTGTTAACCTATTGCTTGTTCCCTGAAAAAGGCCTTTTTTTATAATTCTGAAATGTACATTATTTTTCAGATTTAGGTAACCTTACCTTTTTTAACCTCTGGCAGTTCATCACTTACCTTTGTGCCATTTCAAGCTATTCATTGGACTTGAACTGCTTGAATTTAAAAAAAAAACTGAAAAATTGGGGTGCTCTAAAACTTTTGACCAGTAGTGTATGTGTGTGTCATAATTGCTAAAATGATCAGATACTGAATGGCTCAAAAAAGCATACCAGTCTATAGATGTATCCCTACTGTAACCCAGAGATGGTTCCCAGACAGAACAACAGCTGAAATAACAGTGAAATAAAAGAGAATACAAGAGTTTATAAAAACAGTCTGAGGAGACCATGTGAGCAAACTTAAGTTTCCTTTTTTGTTATTGTATTTACTTGGAGTTGCTGGAAATGTTGCATTCAAATGTAATATATTTGGCCTTCACATTCTAAATTTTAGACTACCTCTCAGCATTGTTAACATGTCCCACGTTGTCCCACACAAGCACAATGATTGCCCCACATCTAGTTTGTTGGGATCTGGTCACCCAACATTCACACCAGCAAGTTTTTGCACCATAAACAAAATTTAGCACATTTCTATGCTTCTTTCTCTCTCTATGTAAATACTCTGACACTTAACCTTAACGGAAAGGCTATAAAAACAATGTCTACACTTAAAAAAATGTATGTATTTGCTAAATGAAACCCTCGAACATCACCTAATTTGTTCTTGTTCCCTGTTTTTGCTTAACTGTTAGCTATATGACTTCAGCTGTAATATCTGTGTTTGTTATATTGACTGGAGGAAAGTTTTGTTCTTGCTACAAAAGTTCCTTCAAACAATAAAAGTCAAAGAAGTTTAATTTACGCTGATCCATAAATGGCAGACGTACATTGCTCATTTTGTGAGCAATCTCCTGCAACTTCTCATTTATTTTGGTCTTTTCTTTTTTACATAAGGGTTGTATAGTGACCAGATGTCCCGCTCACATGGGACTACACAAAATTTTTATACCTACAGTGCTGTGAACAAGTGTTAAGCCACCCCTCGTTTCTTTATATATTGGTAGGAAAATGGTAAATAGGTGCAATGATTTATTGAGACGTGCATGCAGAAATGGAAATGCAGCGCACAGGGCAAAAACAGAGTGTGTGCAATTCTAACAAGCTTTAAAGTTAATATTTGATATGACCACCTTTATTCTTCAACACAGCCTGAACTCTCTTAAGCAAGCTTTCTTGTAATTTTCTTTAAGTGGTCTTCAGAAATAGTTCCCCAGGCCTCTTGAAAGAAATTCCAGAGCTCTTTTTTGGACATTGGCTTATATACTGTTTTTCTCCAGCTTGCAAAACCAACCTAGAAAATATTGTTGAAACCCTGATGTCATCTCCCTGGTCAAAACTGGCCATGGTAGAAAGGCAAAACTGAACCGTTGACAGATGGATGTTGACACTGTTTCCATGTAGAATAGAGGTGCGAATCAGACATTCTCTTAAAAAGTAAAAAATGTATATCAGATTATTGCAATTAAGGAATTAAACTTATTTGCTTTGTTTTTTTTACAACAGCTAATCTAATTAGTACATGGTTGTGAACAGACATCCACACATTGTTTTCTCCACATACACAGCCTGTTTTTTTTTAAATAAACACATTTTTGAAGCCAATCAGAATTAAATTCTGTCTTCTTTGTTGCATGGTGAACTCAACACTTTGAACTGTTAGAATCATCACCTCTCTGTCCCAGATGTCGGCATTATAACCTCAAGGATGCCACAATTTGAGAATTAAATCATGTAACTCAGTAGGATAACAAATGGCTTTTTGAATTGAGAATGTTTTGTTTATTTGGCTTGATTCTAATCCATAAAAAAAGAAGAAAACAATTCTTGAACAAAACTTTCTCTAACAACTCTGAAGCAAAGTTCAGCAACCAACTTCATTTGATGTGAAGGAAATGTCAGCAACATTGGTTCAACTTTCATTTTGGAACTATTTTTCACCCGTGACCAGATGTCAACTAAAAACCATCAAGTGTGGGGTAAATGTAAATATATTTGTGTTGAGCACACATATGTCTGGACCTTTTGGGCTGAACTATTGTAACCCTATTATGCATGATTCCCTGTTATCACTGTTAGTTATGAAAGCCTAAAGTAAAATCAAATAAAACTATTGAGAATAAATGAGGGGTTAAAAATTTGTAACTGCTCTAAGTCAGATGGTGTTGAAGTTAGTAAAACCTCTTCAGAGTGAGAGAAAAGAGGCTGTGGGAGGGAGGGAAAAAGATTTTCAGCCTGTAGTGAGAGCATGAGGTGTGTTATACTTGAGAATCTGCAAAGAAACACAGTTATAGTTGGGACTGAATAATGCCACAGTGAGCCTTGAAGTGTTGAGAAAAAACCTCATGTTTTTGATTATTATCCAACTTATAATAAATGTGTGCTGAATATCCCTTGTGTGGAATTATAAAAGTATAACCTCTGTATTGTGTTATCATAATTCTTGGATGCAAGACCCCACAGCTCTGACTTGTATCTGATGTGGGAGTTAAAAATGTGTGTAGGAGTGTTGTTACTTTAAGGAGTTGCCTGGTATGGTATGCTTGTTTCCACGGGCAAGACACTTCTAAGTATCATTCACCATTCTGAGTTCCTCATGTTTCAGATTAGTGTGGGGGCTCATGGAACAAGCATGTAATAGTAACCTAACAGTATGTATTTTCTGTGCATATAAGCTTGTTTTTAAAAAATAACTCAAGTAGGAGTCAGGATATAATGGTGTTCACAACGGCGTGAAATAGTAGAAACTGGGAGTGTCCGGAAGTCCATGTTTGAAGAGCAATAGGAGGGGTCGATTCTCCTCTTTATATAAGTGAATACCCAATAACTGTATAGTCGGCCTGGCTTTGTTCATCTTTGACTTTGTCAGCTTTGTTTGCTCAGTCCCCAGGGACACCTTAGTTTTATTTTTTTAACTTTGCTGTTTGGTTTTAGTTTAATAAATTGATCTGCTACCAACTTTATTCTCTTCAGTGTTCTTTTTGAATAACTTCATTTTCACTTCAACTAAGTACATAGTATTAGTTTGGAAACAAAATAAAAAGAAGAGTCCAGAGTTTTTGATGACAGACACCTTAGTATCTGGCCTTGGGAGCCGTGCATGTTCTCTGAAAAAAGTTAAACTCATCTAAATTGAAGCCTTCACAACCTTGAGAATTGCACATACAACTGATGAACTCTGTGACCAAAGTTCAGCCCCTGTCTCTATAAGCCTGTCTGCTGGTCCTTGTTCCAATACACCTCACACACTTTTGCTTTAAGGTTTATGTGATAGTGATGTGTCATATAGGTCCAAATAAACTTAAGTACCACAAGCTTCGGTCTCTTCAGAGTGCTTTTTCTTGAATTTTCTTGAACGATTGAAATTGAACTTGAGAAGTTCAGGCCTTTTCAGCCACAGTTTTTGACATGACAGCAGCATTCATTGTAAAGGAAACACTGGTAACAGACAATAACTTTTAATCAAAATTGACTATATGGACAAAAGTACTGGGCCATACATCTTAATCAAAGAACTAAGGAGTTTCATTTAGTGCCATTTACAGTACCACAGGTGTATAAAATCAGTCATGCAGTCTGCCTTTACAAACATTTGCAAAAGAGTGGGTCATTCTAAAGATCTCACCAAATCAGATGGACATAGACATACAGAGATTTGTGGAATTATTATTTAGATGGCAACACTATTTAGCTTTCTTGATTTACCCAAATTTGTTTTACAATGTTATTTCACAAACTCGTAGGCATCTTACCAAGCCACACATACAGGTATCAAAGCTTCCAATACTTAAGTTCAGTGAATTTTCAATTTTCCTTTATTTTTGCTATCCACAAGCATAACTTTACTGTGGGGGATGCAGTTTGTATCATATTCAGAATCAGAATCAGAATACTTTATTAACCCCCAGGGGGAAAATTACTTGTGTTACATTCCAAAAAAGCTGTGATATTTTGGTCCATTTCAATCTCTGTTATATTATTGTGTAAACCCACAAATATCCAGACACCTGAAATGATTAAATGCTTGTTTATTTTGCATTACTTATACATAAAGTATAAAACAAAGTACAACAAACCAAAATAGAAAATAAGTGAGAAAAATGGGAAAAGGGTGTATCACCTTATTTTTTAACTATATGAGTTAAACACATCTGTAGCATTAAAGATTAATTAGTAGATTACACCCTTTTGGAGCAAGTTTAGATTTCACCAAATAATTAAAATACAACCTACTAAGTGTGCATACACAAAACACTGACAGAACAACTCAAGAGATGAATGCAGTCGTAAGTACACTACTGGTTAAATTTGATCAGTCCTCCATTCTTAGTAATTACAAAATGTATAAGCATCATGTTTATTTCACCAGACTGTGCAAGCTTTGAAATGAAATTGCACCGTCATTGAGATTGCATAGTGTGTAAGAACTAGAAGAAGAGGAGTGGAAACTAGAAGAAGCCCTTGTAGACTTCCCAGTGAACCAGGTCGATGGTAGATGGACACTGGTTGTCAGTTACCCCTCTGTATTTTTATTAGGTTTGCAAGGTTTCATTTTGACAAATGTTTACATTTTATGGGTACTCTTCACAGACTGCACCACATTACCACCTGGTCCATCCCTGTGTTAGGAGTTTTGTTCCCTGAATATACAGTTTCAAACATATTTATCTCCCCCCACTTGTGCCTCAAGACATGATGTGCCTTAAGCCAATTTCTTCTTGTGCTTCGCATCATGCAAACATTCTGCTGCAAAAGTAGGATGCAGTGTTAAAGCTAAGCTAGATGTTTTTTTAATATGTGGACTTAAAACTGAGCAAACCCAAGTTTCAAGCAATAAAATTATTCACATACTTAACATCACACTAAATGGGGATAAAGTCCACACAGTAGAAACCTGCTGTAAGTACCACTAGTGCAAAGTGCAATCTTTAAATGATCATCATTCCTGGTTACCTTAAATGATTAAAGATGGTTGTAAAAGTGAGTTTGGCATGACTGAATGTTATAATAAAACTACTGTAAAAGTCCAAACAGAACAAAAATACACTATTTACATGTTGATATTAAAGGTTCATCACTGAAACAGTATAATCCAGTACAAATAACCTTTAAATTATGGAGAGGAGCACAAGGAAAGCACAAGATTGCAGGAAACCAAATACATTTTGCAAACATATCTTTTTAGCCATTTTTCATACATTATTTTTATTTGCCAGTCAAGGATGTTTCAAATCTGGCTCAGCTCTGCAACTGCATTCACAAGTGCTTATTAATCCAGTGACTGAATACATAAAATAATCCAGATACACAATGAATTGCCTCTATTGACAACAGTACCAACAGCAATGTTTTTGCCATTCAAAATAATTATTTACAAAGTTGCACAAAGACAAAACACAGTTTGCGTGAACTTTTGAGTGCTGAGAGGAACACACACTCGCTCTATTATGTAAACAAAACTGAGAAGGGCATGGCTGTTTTGCAAGTACAATGGCAATGGATTATATATGAACAGTTGTGGGGCCTACTTTTTCCTTACAAAATAACCTGGTAGCCTGGAAACAGTCATAATATTGGTTTTAGCCTTCTCCAGAGACATCTTTTTTTAACAGTGATAGCCCTCCCAAAAACTCCTCAGCCAGGATTCTTCAAATATATGCTCCTGAACCATTTATAATGCCTCATTGTTATAATAAAATAGACTTTTTCTTGTGAAAGTGCAATGTTATATTTATCCTGAATAACAATGCTTTAAAGTTATTTATCTTTAATTTCCATTACTTAACTAGTGTACCACTTCAAAACTGTTAAATCCTATTTACAGTCCTCTTTCTGCTACTTTTATAACCTCCCAGCCGGTTTATTTATTGACAAACCATCAACTGAGAGAGCTGAGTGAGCATCTATACATTTATACAGTTAAAAAGCTCTATACAGTAACATACAGTATCTAAAATAAAAAGAGGCCCTCGTAAGTACAGTACAGAATATGGCCTCTTTCCTCTTATTTTGATCCCATCAGAATCTCAACTACTAGTCAGATTCAAAGGAGAATAAACAGCCATTCGGGGTAAATTAATTAAAAATTAAGTTAGGAATGTATGGCTGAAGTTTTATAAGGCAGGAAATATATTAGGGCAGGAAAATCTATTTGGCTTAATTAAGGGAATATAAAGCATTCTAAATAATGCACACAGACTGGCTGCTATTTTCACAGTTTGCCCTCCTATTCATCCTTGTTAGTGATAAATGACAAGGGCTTAGCACATGCATTTGTGCGCGTTTGTTTGAAATGTAGAAGTATTTCAAGTTGCTGACTGAAGTGTAGTAGCTCTGTGTAGACACAAAAGGGAACATTTTAGTGGTAACGGCAGAATAAGAGGACAGATTTTCATAAGACATTAGTATAATGTAGTATTCATTATAAAGTGGTCCTGTTGGATGTGTTTTTCTGTCCCTTCTCCAAAAAAGAGCAGCAGAGACTTTGTTTTTCTTTGCAATATGCAGTATATCTATATACCTCCGTTCCATTTGCAAAATTATATCTATAAAAACACAGTGAACAACTCCAAGCAACAGATCCAATCACAGACATGCAGTGGCCAACATATGCTGGTGTCACACAGGGCAAGGTGTTAGTATGTGTGGTTCATGCTTTTGTTTTACACCCTCTGCCAAGCCAGTAGTCGGACACCAGGATGATGGTGCAGAGGACCGTGGATGACAGCTAAACAAGCCCAGATCACCACAAGCGCTCACATGTTGTAAGCAACATAGATAGGATCCAGCTGGTCAGCGAGGAAAGAGTCACGAAGGTGCATGCGTTGCTTCTCTCCCCTGGAGTTGATTGGTATAACCCCAGGGTCAACAATGACCACAACACCCACAATGAGGTGGTGCTCCTCCAGCACCACGTTGGTTATTAGAGGCACCAGGTCCAGTGCATCTTGCTCTGAACCACACAGCTCCGACACCACTACCAACAGGTTGGTCCACGTAAACACAGCACTGTGAGGAACAAAAACAAGGTGCTCAACAGCAGTGTTAAGATGAAGAAAAACAAAAACTAACAGTATATTATGCCGTAATGATGGTGATTTGACTAGATGTTTTCATTCATGACTACATCCTTAAATATTATTTATTACTAGGGCTGTGAGGGTGACAAATCTATACATGAAGCAGGACAAATACCCAGAGTAAACAAATCTCCATCACTGCAGAGGTGTTACAATAGGCATACTGAATACAGGCATTTTTTGTTACTACAAATAATTTCTACTATGCTACTTTTAACAATTATATCTAGGAAACTGGAAAGAACCTGTGCAGTTCTCAGCTGCTTCAACAGTAGTGACAAATTTGACCTAAAATGATCTAGAAGACTGTGTGACATCCTATTCTAAATACATAGGCATTAATATGGTTTGTCCCTCCTTTAGAGTTGTAACAGATTCCACTCTTCTAAGAAGGCTTTCTACAAAATTTTGGTGTGTGCCTGTAGGAGTTTTCACCCATTCATTCAGAAGAGCATTTGTGAGATCAGACGCTGATGTTGAACAAGTGGAACTGGCTCACAATCTCTGTTCTAGTTCATCACAATTTCCCCCCTGGGATTAATGAAGTATTCTGATTCTGACTGAATGGGGTTGAGGTCAGGGCTCTGAGCAGGCCAGTGAAGTTCTTCCACAACAAACTCATTAAATCATATCTTTTTGGACCCTACTTTTTGTACTGGGGCACAGTCATGCTGGAACAGCTGCTTGGCCATGGAAACCCATGCTGTGAAACTCCTGTACAGTACTGATGTTAATACCAGCTGAGGTTCTGCCAATTCATCGTTGAATTGCTGCGGTTCCTAAATGCTTCCAGTTTGAAATAATAAAACCTGGATAGGAGGGAAGAAGTTTACCAGCTGACTTGCTGCAATGGTGGCATCCTACTACAGTACCACACTCAAATTTAGTGAATTTTTTAGAATGACCCATTTTTTCACAAATATTTGTAAAGGCAGACTGTATGGCTAGGTGCTTTATTTGATGCACTTGTGGCAATGGAACTGAATTAAACACCTGTTTTTATGTTTTTTATATCTATCCCTATTAATACCAGCCAGTTTTTTTGTCTTTTGTTTATTTTTTATATTTCAAAACTAGTCAGCAATATAGCTGAGGCCCCTCAGCTGAAGCTGCTGAGATTTTAAAGAAGGTCAAATCTGAGTTTCTGAAGAACATTAAAGAATGTGTGTGTGTGTCAAGTATCAAAAATTCCCACCTCTCAGCAATGCTTCGGTGAGCCCGCGACACTGATGTTTCAATGTCAGTGGGGTGGTAGCGCAAGCCTCGTAGCTCTAATGTCTCATCCAGTGAGCCAACCACGAACAGAGCATCATGCCGATCTGAGTGCAGAAACATAGAAAACATAAGCAACCTGGAAAGGTTTTCAGGCAAAATGTATAGCTACAATAAACATTTAAAGGCTTTACAGACTGCTGTGTTTCACCTGTTTTAAAGCATTAATAATCTGCAATGTATCATCAGCACTGTTCCATTACAATCAATACTGTTGATTCCAGGTTTTAGCTCGACTGGAGTCTGTTTACCCCCACTGGCATCCAGGAGCTCTGTCCTCTTCACAAAACCCAGGTATCCAGTTCTGGCCCATAAGGTATGTGGGTCTCCAAAGCTGAGTTTGGTGTTGAAGTGGTCAGCCTGAAGACTTTCCTCTCCATAGATGGTGTAGTAGCCACTGGCATTGTGAGGGCTGTTCACCCAGATCTACAAGAAAGAAACAAATTCTGCTGGTTTCAGAGAAAAATAGATTTCACAGGCAGGTTTTGTCCTGATATGGTCATGCTGTTGTCACAGCTCTCTTACCTCTCCTAGATGAGAATCACCAAGTGGGCCTCGGGTCTCTGGATTTACTATAATCACCCGAACACCTGGCAGTATCTAATAATGACAGAGAAACAGGCACGGAATACATTGTCTACATGCATTTCAATAAACTTTTCACAAATAGACATAACACTACAGAAAATCATATGATGTATTTCACCTTGCCAGACTCCATTAGAGGAAGACTCTGAGGTGCTCCTCTCTCCACCAGCCTCACTCTGCCAACAACACAGGTAGCACATTTATTAATAATCAAAGCTCAAATAGATCTTTGCAGATTTGTACTAATTAGGGTTTTTTTTCCTGCATAGTGGAGGTTTTGGTGTCTGCAAAAAACCCCAAAGGAAAATCCTTAGTGTTTGCATTAACACAAGCATAACAGACACTTTGGAATTTGATATTTTCAGAAATGATGCAAAATGCATATAATTTTGTCAATTAAAGATTAAAGAGGTTTTCCTAATCTTCTTCTTTCTTTCCTAATAAGGTTTAATGAAATAACCACTGCTATGTTTTCTAATATTTTTTAGTATTTTATTTCTAGCTGTTTTTTATTGATGACTTCATAATGAGAATCTTTTTGAGATTAAGAGTTAAAATTGATTGATTGAATACTATATAGCATTTATAAATTTTTAAATTGGCAATGCTCAATTTGGAAAACTAAAGAGTTCTAAAAGTTTACTTCAACTACTATGGTTGTTCACACCTGTCATGGCGGAGGGACTTCATGTCCACATACACTGTACAGGGATCAGGACCAGTGGTGCCCTGAAACACATGAAAAACAGGTTTATACTGGTCCCACTATTTCTTTTTTCAGAAATAATTTACTTTAATGTGACGCCATGCCCTGCTGGTTGGTGTACCTGCAGGCAGACGGCCAGGTTAACTCTGGAACCAAAAGCAGTGCTGACAGCTCTGGATGACAGCCCAACGTCCTTAAACAGCTTGGAGAATGAGTGTGTGAGGGCAAGTCGAGGGCGTTCCTCTGCTATCACCACGCAGCTCCGCACACACGACAGGTTCACACCACGAGCCTTAAACACACCCACACATAATGATCAAGCCCATGACATTTTGTTTTAAAAGAAAAATCACGATTTTCTGTCTGCACATAGAATCCTAACCTTGAGTAACTCAGTTTGAGTACCCAGTCCTTTAGTGCAGAGCTCCATAACAGAGTAGGAGCAGAAGGTGTCTCTGATACGATACTGACTGAGAGTGCTCAGCCACAGAGACAAGCAGCTCTCCAGCTCAAAGGGAGGAATCAGAATTGACTGGTGACCTGAGTAAACACTGAGACAAAATATAGAATTGGAAAAGTGGGGGTGAAAGATGACAGTAACTCTGTACATACCTATATACTGTAGGTGATGTTACTGTACCTTGCGAGGCACCACAAGACAAAGCCCAGACCACAATAAGGATCCAGACAGATGGCTATTTGGCGAGAGGAGTACAGTTCACACTGGAGCTTTATAGAACGACAAAGTGCACTGACTGCTGCGTGAGAGATCTGACACAGAAAAGAAAAATAGAGAATTACTTTTCTCAGAGTTTTCAAAAGCAAAAGTCTCAGCAACACCTATAAACTTCCAGAGATATCTGCAAGCCATAAATAATCAGAACCCAGTGTTTACAGAAGTTAATTTTTTGAAAAAAAGGATGGGTTCCAGGTATAAAAAACATATATTTGATTTTGGGGTAAACTTTCTGTGTAAGGAGACCTTCCTGGAAAATCCTGATTTTCACAATATTAGGATAACAGTTTTGGCTATGATCAGAGGTTGAGTTCAGAGGAGGAAAACTGAGAATAGGGTATCTGTAATTTGTGGGACTGAAAAAGCAGAAACCTAAGTATTCCTGCTAATATTTTAATACTAATACAATGTGTGAGACGGTGCACAGTCATGAACAAGTTCCAAGATACGGCCAACAACAAATAAAACAACAGGCTCATAACTATAGGGCTGATGCCAATTTTTGCTAGAAACAACACTGTGATACAACATTATTTTTACTCTCTTTTTTGTGTGGCAACCAAGACCAAGTCAGAGGGAGACAAGTTAACATGCAAAAATTCATGTGTCTCACCTTGACCCCAGTGAGCATGCCTGTTGTGGACACACTGAAGTCCAGATAAGCTATCATCTCTGCTGTGGGTGGTTTATAGATCTGTGGAGGCCGGCGACGAGGAAGGTCATCTGCAAAAAAGAAGAGTGCAGGTTTTATAGTGCCAAGGTAAACTCAAGTTTATACTGGGCATTAATGACACAACAAAAATGAATCATCTTATACTTGTCATAATTATTCTCATGGTGTATTATGGTGTGCAAAGCATTCAAACACTGGCAGGATATATCCACATATTTATCTATTTATACACATACAATAAAAGAAAAATTAAGTGCACACACAGTATTGCTGCAAGCAACAACCAATTAAATGGTCACCAAGCACTTGTCTACTCACACATCTGCTCACTGAGGAATTTGGATAACAACTGTGGAAAGCAGTGCAGTGAAATGGCCAACTTCCTGTTTGGCTTAGTGTTGCTAATTCTGCAATTCAGCAAAAAGTTCGCAATAACTGACAGGAGTATTTCTGACAGAACAGTGCGCTTTCTATGCTAACTTTACACTCACTATGGCAACTACCACCCACAAATGAACTGGTGTTACTACTCTGAATTTGGCTCATGAGAAACTCAATCATTTCAAATGATGTGTTCTAAATTTGGATTATTTATGTATGTATCGGGGAAGTGGATAATTTGAAGTTAGGACATGTTTTTGAATTGAAGTGCAGTGAAAGTGGTGCCATAGAAATTGTGTTGGTTTTTCGACTCTTAAATTCTCTTCTTTTTTCAGCTGCTCCCGTTAGGGGTCACCACAGCAAATAATCTGCCTCCATCTCACCCTATCCCTTGCATCCTCTTCCCTCACACCAACCCTCTGCATGCTGTCCTTCACTACATCCATGAACCTCCATGAGCCTGGTAGCTCCATTTTCATCATCCTTTGTCCAATATATCCACTATCCCTCCTCTGAACATGTCCAAACCATCTCAGCCTTGCCTCTCTGACTTAATCTTCAAACTTGTCAACTTGTGCTGTCCCTCTGTTGTACTCATTTCTAATCCTGTCCATCTTGGTCACTCCAAGCAAAAATCTCAACATCTTCAATTCTGCCACCTCCAGCTCTGCCTCCTGTCTTTTCGTCATTGCCATACATCATAGCAGGTCTCACTACTGTCTTGTAAACCTTCCCTTTCACTCTTGGATCCATACTCATTAGCAAAGGAAAAGCTGAACCATGAAGTTTCAGCATTGCCACCAATTCAATACTATGACGTGTTATCTTGTGTTGGCATGCAGTTTTTATACAAGTGAGCAATCATCATAGCAGGCCTCACTACTGTCTTATAAATCTTCCCTTTCACTCTTGCTGCTATCCTTCTGTCACAAAGCACCCCTGACAATGGCTCCACCCACTCCACCCTAACTGAAACTCTCGTCTTCACCTCTCTTGCGCTCTGTCCATTGCTTTGCATGGTTGATCCCAGGTATTTAAACTCATCCACCTTCACTACCTTTAATCCTTGCATCTTCACCATTCCACCCTTCTCTCTCTCATTTATGCACACGTACTCTGTCTTGCTTGTACTGATTTTCATTCCTCTTCTCTCCAGTGCATACCTCCACCTCTTCAGGCTCTCTTCCACTTCCTCCCTACTCTCACTACAGTCACAATGTCTTCTGCAAACATCATAGTCCACGGAGACTCCTGTCTGACCTCACATGTCAAACTGTCCAGCACCACTGCAAACTAGAAGCGGCTCAGAGCTGATCCCTGATGTAATCCCACCCCCACCTTCAGCCCATCTGTCACTCCTACTGCACAC
>VUQH01074468.1:13492-36591 GCA_015106775.1 Etroplus canarensis
CCTCTCTTCTTAATCTAGCTTCAGCAACCCTTTCCCATATCTTCATGGTATGGCTCATCAACTTGATCCCTCTGTAGTTACTGCAGCTCTGCACATCACCCTTATTCTTGAAGATCAGTACCAATGCACCTTTCCTAAATTCCTCAGGCATTCTCTCATTCTCCAAAATTGTCCACTGCCCTCTTTCCTAGACATCTCCATACCTCCACAGGTATGTCATCTGCACCAACTGCCTTTCCACTCTTCATCCTCTTCATAGCTGCCCTCACTTCAACCTCTTCTCGCTCTCATTTTTCTCATTCATCAGCTCCTCAAAGTACTCCTTCCATCTTCTCAACACACTCTCTTCACTCATTAGAACATTTCCATCTCTATCCTTAATTGCCCTTTCCAGCTCGGTCTTGCCAATCGATACAAGTCCTTCTTGCCTTCCGTGGTGTCCAGCCTCTCATATAACTCACTATAAGCCTTTTCCTTTGCCACCTCTCACTTTGCTTCTCTTCTTTCCTCTGTCCAGAGCACACACCAAATACCTTCTTGGCTGTTTCCCTCACCACCTCAGCTGCACTTTTTCAGTCATCTGGTAGCTCTTCACTACCACTCAGAGCCTGTCTCAACTCCTCCTTGAACTCTGCACAACATTCTTCCTTCTTCAACTTCCACCATTTAATCCTTGGCTCTACCTTCACTTGCACCATCATATCAGCCAGCTCTCTCCCTTTACCAGTCATAGTCCCTACATTTAAAGTCCCTACTCTCACCTCCTACCTTTCCTTTTCTCTTTCTGCCTCCTAATATGCTTTCCCCCTCTCCCCCTCCTCTGTCTCCTTTGGACCAGCACCAGGAGTACACTTGCTTGTGGACCCCTGTGGCTGGGATCTACTCTTTAAAATTAGGTTTGTTTATTCCATGTAAAGTTGATTTATTAAAAGTCATGCTGGGGTGTCCCTGCAGTGTAGTGGTTTATACATGTGCCTTGAAAGCAAGAGGTCCCTGGCTCAAATCCAGGTGGGGACACAAGCCCCCCTCACCATGGAGGGCTGCGCCAGGAAAGGCCAAATCTGCTATGGTGACCCCTTGGGGAGAACACAAGCGAGCAGCTAAAGGTAAAACCACTAACCTGTCTTTATTTGAAATTACTGATTTGACCAGACTGATAGCTAGAATAGATAGATAGTTCACTTAATCCCCATAGAGAGGCTCCTCTCTATAAAATGGAATGCCCAAAAAAAAACCATAGTTAGTCTGTCATTGTTTGTGTTTGTCCACCTGTGACTCTGTTGTCCGCTCAGTCTCCGGAGACACCTTGGTGTTTGAACTTTGCTGTTTGTTTGAAGCTCAATAAACTGAACTGCTGCAGACTTTGTTCTCTTTATGGGTCTTTTTGAGCAGCTTCATTTTTTTATTTGAACTAAATACATAGCAGTTTAGAACCAAATGCAAGGAAGAGTCCAGAAGTTTTGACCCCATTTCATGACAAAACACAGATTGAAGTAAAAATAACAATAAATATATGTAATAAAAATAACATTTAAATAGAATTTAAGAAGCTGATACTCTGCAATAAAAGTAGTGTGTGCAATTAACAAGCAGGGTAACTTTGTGTGTTACCACTCAGAGGATAAGTGTCCTCTTTCTGCCAAAAGGGGAGATGTATATATTTCCTATATTAGTTCTTATTACAGTTGTGTTGAAGGGGCCTCCTGCCACGTGATCATGTTCTCCAGTATGTCCAGTAGTTTCTGCAACCTAGTTGAATGCTAGGGCTATATGAAAAATAAATAATACACTTCACTGCATTTGATATTTGCTGCTAGATTTGAGCTCCAAATGCTTTGGTTAGATTTGAAAACGTTTATAAAACGTCCAACATTGCTGGCAATTTCTCTGGCAGGCCAGTTGGCACCCTGAGGCGGGCCTGATTTGGCCCATTGCTCCTAACTCAAGTGTCACATCTATTTTCATGCAATACTCACATATTATAATTGGTTAAATCACCAAGAATATTCATTACCTGTGTCAATGATTGTTGGCCAAGTTTTAATATTTACAGAGGCAGCTGCCTCTCTGGATCGCAGAGTCCTCATGAGGTTCTGTGTTGTAAGGATGCACGCCGCTTTACTGACCTGGTAACAAAACACAGGTGTGCTTCATTTAAGTAGGAGCATACACAACAAAAAAAACCAGCCACACACATCTTGATTTACCTTCTGATGCTCAGTTTTGAGGTAAGGAGCTTTTGTTGTTGATTTTGGGTGATTTTTGCACAAGATATGCCAATCAGTGGGTTGATTTCAGTTAAAATGTATAAATTATGACTAATAATGTAACTGGACACAGTTAAAATGCATAATTTGACTTCAGAATTTATGTTGTTTTAAGTAAATTACTTCAGGAGACCCATGAATATCTGTTAAATTCTATTAATGAGCAGTTCTTTGATGGAGCACTGGAGATTTCACCAAGTGGAAAACACACTGTCTAAAGAACCAAATGAGTAGTAACATTCAACAGTTATATAAAGGTATTTTAGATGAAAGCAAAAGAAAAAGTAACCCACCGTCTGGAACTTTTTGTTTATAATATCTACTCATACAAAATAAAAGGATATTAAATAAAAGGACACACATGCCTTTACAAACCTAAGAAGATGCACACACAGCCATAAATGCACTTACGTCAATAATCATGCGGACAGTAGGCAGCGTGGCTGCCAGGTTCTGAGGATGCGGAGGCCTGACGTTTACAGGCACACATCCAGCATAGAGACAACCGTAGAAGGCAGCAATCAAATCAATCCCTAAGTAAAAGATGGCAGGAAGTCACTTCAGTCTCAGAATAATCAGCAGTTATGGGACGAATACATAGATAGGGAGCAGGAGACACAACCCACCAGGAGGATAGAGCAGCACTACATTCTCTCCAGTGTTGATGCTGCCTTTCTCAGTGAGTGCTGCAGCTATCTTCTCAGCTCGTTTGTGAAGCTGGACGCAGGTTGCTGTGCCCACTGTCACACCCTGATGGACAGGTAATAATAATGATATAAGATATGACTCACAGACTAAAAGCTTATTATACATAATTTTTGGGAATTAAAGATTTCAATAATGTATTTCTGTATTTCTCAGTGTATGAACAGATCAGTTTGTTACCTTGGCATTAAGAAGAATGTAGAGTACATGGTCTGGGTCTGTCTGTGCCCTCCACTGTAGAGCCTCCGTTAAATACTGATGCTGTTAGTAAATGAGAGACATAAATGTACACTGCACATCTCAGCATTTTGTAGTAAGTTTATACAATATTACAAACCAGCCATTAAGGGTAAATACAGGGAGGGTTTCGTGGAGTTGAGAGAAACTAACACCTAAATAAAAAAAATAAATAAAGTGGTGCTTACAGAGTGCATACTGTCTGACAGCTGTCTGACATAAACTATCTTAATAAGAATTTATACCACATACACTGAGCCAAACTAACGCTTAAAATAATGAACAATAACTCTGGATGTGAAAGGTACATCAGCAGTAAAACAAGGGATGTCTATGGAAGGTGCTTATCTTGTAAATAAACAAAAAACATGCAAATTCTTGCTTATGTCAAAATTTAACACAAGCACACAAACTAAAACCACAGTACAATACTGATTAGAGCATGACCAGAATAAACAAGGGTGGGGAACATGCCAGAGAGGGTCATGATTCTTACCATCACAGTGGGCCACATACAGAGCTACATCCAGAGAGTAACGAGAAAAGAGAGAGAGAAGAGTCCAGATTTTTCTATAAAACTGAGCTCTGGCTAAAGTGGAGCCATCGTTACAATGCCAGTGGAAACTCTTCAAGCCTCACTATTTACTATTTTAACACACTTGGAGTATTGCTGTTAATTATGTGCACAGGCTTCCTACAGCTTCCGAAGGACTTGCATTTAGCTCTTTAGCTTTAAAGCTCAATGCTGATTTACTGTCCCCGTTTACTTTTTAGTTTGTCCATGTTTACTTTTTTGTTTGGCTATTCACATTATTTTTAAAAAGCAACCAATATCAGTGTATCGATATCACTGCACTAAACTGACCTACATGTGCAAATGAACAATAACAAAACTGTCACACGCATTACGCAGTTGTACAGAATTTTAACATTTTAACCACCAGCAAATTTGGACCAAAGGGAATAAAGTGAGACATACACTTAATCATGACTTTTTGTCAAGCAGTTGTTGCTGTTTTGTATAGAAAGGCCATTTTCAGCAACATCTCTCAGTACCTGTCCACAAGGATCTTGTGGCAAGCAACTCAAAACATTAAGTCTGTGATTTATGTACCACATGAAAGCAGCCACTTTTGCCTGCAATGTGAATGCAGCTTAAGCCATTAGATTCAGAGTCAGTGGTAAGTGTGAGTTTCACCAATAATAGTTATACTACCTTTCGGACAAGATCCTGGTCTTCAATCAGGCCAAGATCTCTCCCTGCAGCCTGGGCAATCCTCTTCCCTGCCACCAAGTTTCCCACCATGACAGATGCAGGACCTACACCAACTGCAAGAGAAAAACAGTCAGAGAGAAACAAGAAGAACAGAATTAAGAGGAAAGAACCAGAACAACAATGGCCAAGTAGCTCACAATCCATCACAATTCAAAGGTTACTGCAATGTGTGAATAACAGAAAGAAAATGATAGGCTTTTTCCTCATTGGTTGGTTGCATTGCACAAACCATGAGAATTAAAATCTAATGAGAAGTCAAGGAGGTTCACAAACAGTCATATCCCAGTTATTAACCAGCCCAAACCTAGCTTATGAGATTATTATGCCATAAATATAATGACAGAGGGCAGAGGCACACACTTGTTTTAAAATGATTATAATCTGATTCTTGCAGCGCTTCTTGCAAAAATTGAAAAGTCCCAGTAAAACAGTAACTAGAACAGCACAGCTTGAGTAAAGACCCATTAGGTGATCATTGTGTGCAAGTTTCCTTAAAATCTGATCTGAAAATCTATGAGGAGCAGCAATTTTTGTGAATTATGGATGGACAGGTGTACACCTTGCCATGGCATTAGCTCATTGGTCTTTTGGACAAATGAACTAACAAGGACCCAACTGTACACCTACGCCATGGCCCTAGTTCTTACCCAGCCCTAATCTAGCTTAAGATGTTATTATGCTATAAAAAATTTAAAAAAGCAGGTGTAAAAAAGAAAGAAACTAACAATTCAAAATAAATCTGCATTTCACATGTGTCCCCCTATTAGCTGGGTAAGCCGTGGTTGTGTGAAAGTACAAAACTGCCAACTTTGCCATACGCAGGGTCAACCACGACAGGAATATCCATTTTCTGAATTCAGATATGAAGAAAAAAATCTACATATGCACACAAGACCTCTCTCAACTACATTACTACACTCAATAATTCAAGGACTGCATTTATATGCAAAAATACGTTGACTGATTAACTTAATAAGGACACATGTAAGGTACAGAGGCTTGTGTCAACTTTACCTGGCTGCTTCTGGCGGGGCTTGGGCAGGTTGGTGACACAGGTATGGGGACACATTAGGATGTTGCAGGGGTGTAGATTGCCCTCTAAGAAAAACTGCTTCGTGTCAGAGATGTGGATACCACCCAGGGGTGTTTTCGGTAAGGTGTTCGCTGGGACCAGAGCCAAGCAGTAGAGGCCCACTTGGTGGATGCTGTCAATAGCCTGCACAAGAAGCCAAACATTAAGTTGAACTTATACTGAGTAATATGGTCCACTGTGAAAACACTGCATGTGACAAACGATTTCATAAAACTCCATAGACTGAAGGTAGCTTAATAGTTTAGATGACAAAATATTGTTTTTGCTTCTTTGTTGTAGACACACTGAATGGAGGCTTTTATTCAAATGCTGTAGTGTAGTATCCTTGATATAAAGCTATCTATTATGCTTGAATTTACCTGAAGCACTCGGCTCATCCACTGGAAGCTGTCCTCTTCGCTGGCATCCGGCCTCTGCTCTGCCACAATTACAACCCTCTCATCATAGAAGACTGTGACTGAAAACACAGCGATCCTGACACACAAAGACACAGAAACACACACAAACATACTGAAGATTACCCAGAGGAAGTGGAAATCAAACACAAATAAACACTTCAAAAGTAGCCTGAAAATGGAATCTCAATAGCAGGTTCAGTTAGCAGCGTGGGGCCAACTGTGCTTTCTCTCCACCACTAGATGTCAGAAGAGATAAATTAGGCTTCACACTTGACCTACCAAAGAGCCCTAAGATATTTCTTTATAATTCAGGAAGAAGAATTTCTCCTCACCTCCCACGGTACACAGTCTTGACTGGCTCTACAGCAAGGGCAGTGGCCACCAGGTCATCTGCATTGTGTCTCCGCCCACTCACCATCAGTAGGCCTTCGATTTTCCCCACCACAAAGATCAGACTGCCCTGTACAGAGCAGGTGATACACAACAGGGTTGTTATACTGTAAGTGAGTGGAATGGTTTCAGGTTACGAAGGAAATGTTTTAATGAAAGAGCCCTACTTACTGGGCCAACAAACCCCAGGAGTCCTGACCGCACAAATGGAATCTCTCCAATGGGAACTCCATTAGCATTAACTGGGATCACCTGGATAAAACAACACAAAGAACGCCAAAATAATGCAAAAACAGACTCAGCTTTAACTGAATTTCTTATTAAAGATTGTGTCAGACCATGTAGACTGAGCATTTATTTTCTGCTTTCACACCTCAAAGGTGTTTTTGGTGAGTCCAGGCAGGCCGTAGTACATGGTGCCTCCTGCACGGGAGTTGATGATAATCTCTCCGATCTCATCTGTTTTGCATAACTGAGGTGGTCCATCTGGCTTAACAATACACATCAGGGCTGGAAAGGCATAAAGGCAATATTAAGAAAATATTGACTTCTTAATTTTAAAGATTAAAATTTACAGTTTATCCAGGTTTTAATGCAGTTGGCTTCAACTTCTTCCTTCCGAAAAATACAGTTTATGGCAAAAATGTTCAGGAGGAACATTTTGTCTAAGATGTATAATTTTAGATCCCACGTCCCATTTTCAATCTTTATCAGAGCTAGGTCCATACATTTTTGAACATCTACGAATTTTCTGTAATTTTAGCTGTTTATCAAAACATGCTCAAGTTGCAAATATGGGCTTAAAATGCAGACTTGAAGGGGTTTAAAAAATTATGGATTAGCCGTTGAGGCATTACAACATTTTTTAAAAACAGTTTCCTATTTGAGGAGCACAAATATGAATTGATGAATCAACACAATACTAGCAACATATTCACTTTAAGTACTTTACAGGAAATAACTGCCTAGACACATGGATACCACCAAAGAATGAGTTTCATTCTTGTGATTTTTTTTTTTTGCCAGACCTTTATTGCAATCACCTTCAGTTCCTGTGTGTGTGTGTGTGTGTGTGTGTGTGTGTGTATGTGTGTGGAGTGAGTGTGGGGTGTGGGTGGGGTGGCTTTATTTTTTTCCTTTCTTTACCTTCAAAAATTCCTAGGTTACTTTATTGCTATTTTGTTACTTTCCTGTACTGTTTAGCACCATCTATGCAGCTTTGCTCCATTTGGCTTAATCTGAGCTGAGAGTAAAGCTTCACAGGTCTGCTTCTGTAGTCTCTCACATCAGTAGACAGTAGTGACCAACTGGGTCACTACTGTGTGATCCATGTGTGCTCATGCATCACAGTGCCTCCAAAGTGTAATCTGTCTTTCCTTCGGCTGAGGCTTATGAATGTTTTACACCTTGTAATGAACCCACTGGAGAGTTGATAAAGGGTGTTTCTTTACCATGGAGAAGATCCCATGATCGCCAACCACTGTGGTCTAGGCCTTTTTTATGTTGACAAGTTTAACAGTGAATTCTTTTTTCTCAGAATGCACTAAAGTGATCATGGCAATACTACTGTTACTGCTATCTCTTTGGTGGACTTGCTTTGTTTTTGCAGCCTACAGATGACCTGTTTGAATTGTACTGAGAACTCCTTTCGTGCATGTAGCGGGTTCACAGAAACAGCTACCAAAAATTAAAAGTCACACTTCGAATCATTTCCACACAGTAAACCAGATTCATTTATCATGAAATACACAATGCATAAAACTCTTAGAGTGAAATGTACAATTACATTCAAACTTGTATAAATTGGGCACTGTGCATAAAAAAGGTAATTCCTCAATTCCTTTTTGATACAATATTTTTGATCAAGTTTCTAATTTCCATCCATCCATCAATTTCTGCTTTTCTAAGTTAATGCTGGAAATGTACACTTTAAGTCCATATTCATTAAAAACTGTAACTTGACGGTCTTTTGATAAACAGCTAAAATAATAAAAGTTGCATCAGGGTTCATAAATCTACAGTCCAGTACAAAAGTATTGGAACAGTAAGGCCAATTGATTTGTTTCTGCTGTGCACTGAAGACATTTGTGTGCAAGATCAAAAGATGATAATGAAAAGGGAGATCGGGTTTTTAGCTTTTATTCCCGGGAATTTTCATCTCGATATGTTAAACAAGGTAGAACAAAACACATTTTGTTCTACCTTGTTTATCAAACCACCCAGTTTTCAAATGAGCTAAAGTAATGGGACAGAATGTTTTTAACTAAATTAAAGTAATAAACGCTTAACATTTAGTTGCATATCCCTTGGATGAGGTGGCAGTGTTTTTAGATCATTGTCTTGCTGCCTAATAAAGTTCCTCCCAAATAGTTTGGATGTATTTCTCTGTAAACTGACAGACAATCTGTTTTCATAAACTACTGTGTTCATTCTGCTACTACCATCATGAATTACATCATCAATAAAAATGATGACTTTTTTCCAGAAGCAGCCATGGAAGCCCAAGTCATTACATGAATTCCACCATGCTTCACAGATGAGGTTGTATGTTTAGGATCATGAGCAGATTCGTTCTTTCTGCAGACTTGGGCCACTCCAGCACTTTGGCTCATCTTTGTCTCATTAGTCCATAAAACTTTGTTCCAGAACTGCTGTGGCTCATCTCTGTACTCTTTTTTTTTTTTTTTTAAATTCCAGTCTGGTTTGTAGCTTACAGTCTCCATCAAACAGTGGTGTGTGATATTTCCACCTCTGCTCTTTGGAGCTTGCTCATGATGTTATGGACCATTGTTTAGGATTTTTTTTACTGCTCTCACCATTTGTCTGTCACCAATTGTTGTTTTCTTTGGATGACTGTTTAGATGCCTTCTGCTCAGCACACCACTGGTTTCCTTATATTACAGGACATTCCAAATTGTGGTACTGGCTAAACCCAATGTTTTTGAAATACCCATTGTCTCTGCTTCAGAATGGGATGCTTTGCTCAAATAAAAAGCTCTCTGGTCTTCATACTATTCTGCCTCTCTTAACTACAAATGTACACTTCAAGGGTGAAAGCCAAAGCTTAAACTGAGAGGCGATACGCAGGGCAACTTAATGTATAAGCAATCGTATATGACACATCTGAGTAACAAGAAACACATGTTGCTTATCATGTTTCAATACTTGAGCTCACATGAAAAATTAGGCGGTTTTATAAAAAATGTGTTATCTACATGTAAATGTCAGGGAATAAAAGCTGAAACATTGATCTCTCTTCTCACATTCATCTTTTGATCTCACACACAAATGCCTTCAGTGCACAACAAAAACAAATGGCCTCCTTTTCCAATACTCTTGTGGGGGAGCTGTATGGATCACACGGTGTGTAGGTATATGTGTGTGTGTATTTTACACACACAAAGGTTAGATTTCCTGCCATGCAGATGATCAAAAATTGGATGCTGTAAAGAAGGGAAGATATTTTCTTATTTTTACACAAATTCTGACATATTATTATTTTGGCTTTTACATTAATGCCAGTGAGAAGTAAAAATCAAATCCAGAAGATGTGAATTTGCTAAAAAATACTCAAAAAACATTTAGGGTTTTCTATTTCACCCCTATTTTCTAGAATACATGCAAAAGTTTATATAGAAAGATTTTAGAGTTGGCTGCAAATAGGGCCATTAGATTTTCATATTTTAACCACACACATATTGTGGCTAAAAACTCATGATATTATGTTATCACAATATATTTACAAAATTATTTTTAAAATGCTATCAGTCAAAAGCATCTACATCTTTGTTCTGTTTTGCTGTCTTTTTGATGAGCGCAGTGAGGAGATTCAATGTCAACTGACAGTCTCTTTACTGTGGATGTAGGAAGCTAGCTGGTCACTGTGTTGTCTTCCTCTTCCATTTGTGGCAGACATATGTATACAGTAGTAAGTCATCAATAAGACATTTTTTACATGTCAGTTCTCATTGAGTTTGGCAATATTGAAACACCCCTACCGGCAACACATCACTCTTACATGTCAGAACCAATACATTTCAAGTCACCATTTTCAGTGACATGTTTGCTTACAGAGCTTAATTTCCATCAACATAGTTGGAGGTCACATGTGCTGTTTAAACAGCCAGTTCTTCAAATCTTGGATGTGAGATTTTCACAAAAGCACCTTTCTGTTAGTTATTTTTTATGCTTTTGTTTTGACTCATTCAGCTTTCCTTCTATCCTCACCTCCAGGCATGACATGTCCCACATCTTGTACAGTCAAAGCAGAGTTCTTGTCTTCCGTGTTGACCCTAATGACACCATGGCTCAAGCCACCCATGGAAAGGATGGCACGGGCAGGGAGAGGTGCACCCGGGACTCCAGGTCTACAAAAGTAGACAATTCAAACAAACATCAGTGTTTCCATCCCATCTGTTAGACATGAGCCCTGCCATTTCATAACAATGTACCCAACACAAAGTATATATTCATTTATTCGGCTGGGTCAGTAAAAACAAAGTCAAATTAACCTCAAATCTTTTATGTTGCCAGCTTTTATTAAAATTACTCAGCCTGAAATAGAGGTTGTGAAGGTGATGTAGGTGAAGGTTGAATGAAAGAATCAGTTCTCATCAACTTCTGGTGTTGTCCTTATCATTTTACACAATGATTAAAAATATCCAATAAAAAGAGGAAATATGGGTCAGTGAAATACCTTCGTATAGCTACTGTCATGGCCTCAGGAGACGTGGCACAGGGACAGATCACCTCTGGCTTCAGCCCATGGGACTGAAACTTGTTCAGGAAGGCATCACAAGAAGACACTGACCCTGGACAGCAAACGGCAGGCAATTCAAAGTATATGTAATTTGGGATGCTTAAAAAGACCCAGTTTTACAAAGCTGTGGCTCAGGACCTACTCACATGGATTAGCACCATCAGCAACAATGAGCATCCGTAATGAAGCCAGGCTGATGTCTCTCTGTTCCCGATAAGCCATCATGGCCCAGTGCAGATCACGGCACTTCACCAAAGCTACACGAGCTGCACAACAGGAAGAATTACATGGATTGTTATATTAAAAAAATTCTCATACACTTTGACCCAGGGTAAATTTACCTTTATGGATGTGGACCCTCTGCACCCAGGAGAGAGGACAGGCTTTCATTACTGCATAGGGAACGCTGATAGTGTGTATCCTGTTCATTACAGCCTGAAATAAAACACAATCTGATTACTTGAAGTAGAAAATACAAGAACTATAAGCGATTTTTTCCCCATCTCAGCAAACAATCCACAATCTATATGTGCCTAAAATACTAGTCATGATTTTAACAGTCCAAAAATTAAGCTAAATTAAAACAGTCAAGTAACAGTTTTTAGTTTAGGCTATTTTGTAAAAAATAACATGAAACACTGCACTGTGAATGCATTTATGAATTTCTCTATATTTCCTAAGAAAATTCTTTTAATTCAGCGTTTTCTCCTAATTGGAGAGCTGACAGTTTGGGTATACTACTGGCAGAACTTAAGAGAATTATATAACAACATAAGGGCTTAAAATATCCAAAAATAACAACAAATATTGTGGTTATATGGTATGTGTATTAACTACTCAAACACATCCAGTGTGCTATTCATTATCACCAACTAACCAGCAAAATGTGTCAAAAATTTGTGTCTTTATTGAGCTTGTATACACTCTATTTAATCAGATGTACATAACACTCACCGTGAGAACTCCATGCCATAACCCCATGTCCTTTTTGAAATCCAGGACATTTACTAAGGTTTCCCCTTAAAATGGAGATGCATAGACAGAAGTGAGTTTAGCTATGTGACACTGAGACATTACCCAAGTTGAGATTTGAGATTTTATAAATAAAGGTAGAGCTGAATCAAACTTAAATAGAGAAACAATAGGACGATGGATGAAAAAGAACACCTACAACACTACTTACCCTCACAGTAGTTGCAGGCCTGGGTCAGTGCCTGGCAGTGGGTTAACATGGCCACTTTAGACACAGCCACTCCCACCACTGTGCCCTCCTTACTTGCTTTATACTACACAGAGAGGAAGCATGAGATGAACTGCAACATGCCGGACAAAAATGATCCTTAAAATTCTGACAAGAGGAAAACATGTTTTAAAGTTTCCTGTCACAAGCACAGCTGTGTTACCTCTATGTATGCAGGGTCAGTGTTAGCAGTGGGGATGTGTGGCTGCCAGTCTTTGGAAGGTTTCGTGAGATATTTTGAGTCCGTTATCACCCACTTTAATCGAGGCCAGCCTATCAGAGAAAGGCAAGTTACACATCAAACAACAACTTTGAGAAACATTTAACTTCTTAAATAAAATTTGACTCTATCTGTTGAGCAATTTTAAGCACAGGTGCTCTAAATGTGAACTACACGCAAGATTTTTCTTCCTCATCGTGTATGTGTAATTATTAAGGAAACCATTTTTTTGAGACAAAACAGATACATACACATTCAGGACAGTTTGCTGACCTTTGAATTGCAGTATTTCCCCAGTGGGGGTCTTGGGTAGGCCTTTCAAGCAGATCTCACTGGTCAGAGCCAGAGTGACACCACAGCTACCAAGCAGAAAACCTACCTGGCTGATACCTGCATCCTAAAAACCCCACACACAGAACAAAAAAAAACCACTCAGTTTTGAACTTAAAAAAAAATTACATTTTCCCATGATAGTTTTCATACCTTGCGAGAGAGTGGTACCTCAATAGGTACAGGTATAACTTCAGCCAGGAGGCAACCATAAAAGGCCACCCAGAACATCCCAGGGTCACTGTTGGGGTACACCAGCGCCACCTACCAAGAAAATTACTTGGATGTCAACGAGTAGGCACTTTCTGAGGCTTATGAAGATTTCATGTGGCAGCCAGATAATTGACCATGAATCCAAGGGTTGAACAGACTGAAATTCTGAAATGTTGACTGCAGTAAAATAAAAGTCATTGATACTTCATATCTGAAATATTATCATCTACGTCATCTATATCATCTATAAACAATATAATTTTTTGCCGTACTTTCTACACTGGCTCTGATAATAATAATAACAGTGTTTGATTCTTGCCTTTCACATATACATCAGAGGCAGCAACGATAAATCACAATGTGGTTAGTGCTCACTAAAAATACATAGGTTTCAATTAAGAACTACAGGATCTTTTTGCTGTAAATACTATATTTTATATATCTATATACATATAAAGTATACATATCTTGTATTTCACTGTACTAAACAAATTTGCCAAATGTGCCTGTCTGTGTGTCTTACTCTGTCTCCTGGTTTGAGGATTTGCTCATTTTTAGTGCCCAGTTTGTTCAGGAGGGTGTACGCCAGCTTCACACTGCGACTCCACAGCTTCCCTAACAGACAGATGGTGGATTGGGGGGAAAGAAGTTACCACCTTCAAAAAATATGATGTGACAGAGTTCACATAACATTTTTATCATTAGATCTCTAAATAAAATATTACTTTTCGGTTAGCACCTTCAGTGTTTAATGACAATAAAAAATATGTTTACAGAATTAACATTGTACACATCCCTCCTTGACTCTTGTGTCTCACCATAAGTCAGTGTATAGAGCGGTTTGCCTGTGATGTCAAGAGCAGTGAGGGCCGGGCTCTTCCCCTGTGTGGCTCCCCAGCGAGCCAATGCTGCCTGAAGGGCTGGGGGCCAGTTACTGACCACTCCCAGTGGCTCCCCTTTCACTGGGATGATCTGACGGCCCTCTGGCTTGGGTGTGTTGGGGTCTGGCTGCGGTACTGTGACAGAAAAACATCAGACTGCTTTTGGATAAGGTAAAATAAGTCTATACATCACTGTCAGCTTGTTCAGTTTACTGGTTTTACTGATTCACTGACCTCTTACGTGGCTTTTTCCTTTTCGGTGTGTTTCCTGAGCTCTGGTCTTAGCTAATGTTTTAATTTACAAAATGTACACTGCTCAAAAAATGTAAGGAACACTTTGAAAATGCATCGGATCTCAATGGGAAAAAATTATGCTGGATATCTATACTGATTTGGACTGGGCAATGTGTTAGGGACAAAGGATGCCACATCGTTTGATGGAAATGAAAACTATCAAATCACCAATGGCTGAATTCAAAGACACACCGAAAACCAAAGTGAAACAATGATGCAGCAGGCTAGTCCATTTTGCCAAAATTTCATTGCAGCAACTTAAATTGGTGCTTAGTAGTTTGTATGGCCCCCATGTGCTTGTATTCATATCTGGCAATGTCAGGGCATGCTCCTATTGAGACAATGGATGGTGTCCTGGAGGATCTCCTCCCAGATCTGGACTAAGGCATCACTGAGCTCCTGGACAGTCTGAGGTGCAACCTGGCGGTGTCAGATGGACTAAAACATAATGTCCCATGGGAGGTTCTACTGGATTTAAGTCAGGCGAGTGTGGGGGCCACCTTGATGAGGTCTGTTTCTGATTGTCTTGAACATTCATGAACATTCACACCGGTGGCTGCTAGACGTCATTTTGTACGTCTTTTTTGTATGTTTGTTCATCCAATTTGCTGTAAACCCATAGAGTGCAGAGTCTAGTTTGAAGTTTTCTACAACATTTTCACAACAACTGAATGGCTGCATGTGAGGCTTTTAAAGAACACTGACCAATTGTAACCTGGCCCCCCTCCACCACAAGCAAATTCTCAACCTGTGAAAGAAATTTCGGGAACATTTATAAAAAGAACAGTTCTCACTACATATGAATCAGTACCTGGTAGTTATGCCAAAGCAATTCCTCTCCCAGCAGTTGCCTTTGTTAGCATTAGCTCTGATTCTTGGGCTTACATCATGTTTTTACTGCTTATTAGCAGTGACAAACATACGTTTAGTGAATGTATCCTTGCATCTGTCCTCTTTTCAACACTATTGTTTTGTGTGTTTGCTAGATTTCATGACAACATGCAAAGTGTGACTTATTAGTGGTACCTGAATGTGCATTTCTAAAACAGAATAGTGTGCACAAATAATCAAGAATGTGTTTTGTTGGAATCCTCTATTTGACCATTTCACTTGTTATAAAGAGCTGGAGCATGGAGGGGCACAAATTGTAATTTTGTATGTGTAATAGTAAAAAAATCTACCTTTAAACCTGTCCTCTGTACAAGTGAGATTGAAGCATTTCATGCAGCAGCGTACCTTCTACGATCTCCTCTGAGTCATCAGTGAAGAACTCACTGAGAGGAGGCCTCTTAGGCCTCTTCAGGGTGTTCAGCAGCTGCTGGATCTTAGTGGAAACTCTGCTGCTCACAGGAACTCCTACAAGCAGGGTGAAGGTGGAGGGGGTCAGCAGCAGGGACAAATACACAGCCACACATCCTGTTGCTCATACACATAGGGACAGAAAATTAGCGGTTTAAACTTCTTACCATCACGTAGTCTGCTGTTCTTCACTCCATAAATTGTTTTTAGCGAAGATTTAATTAAGTATAAATATTTATCTTGAGTTGTAAAATATTTTAGGACTGAAAAGCAGCAGCACGGGTAGGTGGTGTCAACACTACAAAAAGACAGTGAGAACTGGGATAAAGATTTATTGGCTTGGGATCACACATGAGGATTCATTTTGTGCGTGTAGATGTGGCTTTTGTTTCACTTTTTTTTCTAAAAATCACTCATTAGAGACAGTAGGGAAAGTAAGGACACATCTGCAAACACAGGAAGGCTGTGGACATTATAGATTAAGAAGTTTCCTTACTCTGAATATTACCTCTTCCTATCAGCCGGTCAAATAAACATTTGACGGGGTGAAAAAAATCAAGAAGAAAGAATCTTGATTAATAAAAGTTCATGACTGGAAGTCAGCACTTATTTGAAGAAAGAGAACTCAGACTCTTGCAAAGACATCCAAAATTAAAAATGAAACTAAACACGAATTGTGCAGTATGTCTATTACCGTCGGCAGTCTCCATCATGCTTGAGCGGCTCTGTCCTCGGCTCATCCCTCGGACGACGGCATTGGAGGGCAGGTCTACCCGCGGACCCCTGGCTGGAGGGGCCACAGATGTCACATCTGGAGGGGGTACACTATTCTCTGAAGGGGCTGTAGGGAAAGCAGTAGGATGCCCTCATGTTTTAATGGGACTATTAGGCAGGAGGATTCGCTTGCTTAAATACACAACCTGCCACAATATACTGTGGCTATAATTTTCAATAGAATTTCTAAAGCTGATTTTACTGAATCTAACTCTATTTTAGCTGGAAGAAACAAATCAAAAGCCCCAACAGAAATGAGAATCAATTGATGACGACAAAGAAAGGGTCGGACTATTATTACCTACACACGTTGAAGTTCTTTGTTTGTTTGTTAAGTGAAACAAATCAAACTAGCTAAGTATGGTTACTAAACCTATGTGACTCTCACAGATGAGCTATATTTTATGCTTCTAGATTTACATACTGTGACATCCAACATTAGGCCATTTTGAAGCATTATGTAAAGTAGCCAATCAGAACATTGTCACATAGGTTGTACATATGAACAGTGACATAGCAATATTAACGCTACCATTCTTCTGTGTGATACTGGATTGACAGGAATAATAGCCCTTGTTTTAGTGTGTTTTATGATACACATTTGCACAGAGTAATCTCTACAGTCACTTTAACATCACCCTATTGCATGTCTCACCAATGCGACTGTGAGCCAGCATGTCTGTCACAGCTGCAGTGCGGGTCTGCTCATGTGGCTGGTGCTGAGGTTGGTACTGTAGTTGATGGTGAGGCTGATAAAGAGGCTGGTACTGTGGTTTGTACTGAGGCTGAGGTTGGCTGTGAGGCTGTGGTTTGGCCTCCTGGGATAGGGTGGAGGAAGCTGAGGAGGAGGTGGAAGAGCCCTGGACGGAGTGGTTGATCCAGGACTCTGGGCTCTGCAGGTTGGGGTTGACCTGAGGCTGGGGAACAACCACTGAGGACTGTCTGCGTGCAGACGTTTCATCTTCAGAACCAGATGAGGAGTCTGAGTGCAAGAAAACAAAATATAAGTATCCATAATTGTTAACTATAGGTCAAACTTGAATGCAATCACATGTCCTACCTGGTGGTGTACGAGTTTCAATGGGTGACTGCACGTAAGTGGAGCGCCGTTTTGTAGGCATGGGAAGTGCCATCTTTTCCTCCTTATGTTTAGCCAGGGCAGCTTGTACTGCCTCAGTATGGATATCTGCATAGACAGAAACACATTTGGTTTAGGTATAGCTTAGTTCTAGTGGCTTTGCATCTCATTCAAAGCAACAAAACAATGACGAATACAAGAAAAAAGCTTTCAACATTCTCTCAAAATGACTCAATGATAGAAGTTTCATTCACTACCAACATTTATGATCTTTTCTTTCCTGTGGTGAGAGATTTTTGCTATCCAAGGCTGAATTTTTTTCTTCATACACAAATAAAGGTTCATTTAGAGACTTCAAAGATTCACTGCTGCTTGAATAATATTTTCATATGTTTGAATTATTTCCACAGTGAATCCCAAATGAGCAGCCTATCCCCCTTAGAGAGATTTCAGGGTACAATAAATAACTTTAGGTCCTGGTTTCTCTGTGTGCCTTTGGATTTTTTGGGGCTTCTGGAAAAGCTACTGCAGTTCAAAAAAAGCATATATGGCAGGTATAATGGGAACAACAGATAATGCAGTGTACCACTTGTACAATTATTCTTCTTGGGAAGAAAAGAAAAATTTACCAAAGTGCATTTTTCGCTTAAGAAATAATTAAAAGACCATCTGAAATTTGAAAAAAAAAATCATTCACTGCTAAAATTTCTCTAATCTCTTCTAAAAAATATATTCAACCTGTCTCAAGTGATGAAAAGCATTACTATGTTTTAACTGGTCACAGTATTTTCTGAAAGCAGCAGTGTAGTGTTATTTCAACATTTAATTTTTTAATACTTGAAGAAACATTACAGGTGAGAAATCAGAAGAAATCCTTGCAGGATGATAGTGTTTTCCCATCAAAACGGGACACAGAGTGGAGAGAACAAAGCTGTGTATTAGCCCACTCGCATGCCTACACGCGCAAATGCACACAGTAATAAATGCAGAGATACTTTCGCTTGATGACACCCACAGGCGCATTAAAAAGCACCACATAAACAGACACACATTTAGACCTTGTAACAAAACGTGTACGACAAAAGACGACTTACTGGATTTTCACATCTATCGACTCAGGGGCATCATCTATGCTCATACATCAACAGATTTAAATAAATCATAAAGCACAGCTCATTTCACAGCAGCAGTGGGGCCCATAATTACATAACTGCCATTCTGCTGAACAGATTGCTCTCAGCTAAATCATCCTCTCTCATAATGTGCTGTTGTGCACCCTTACACAGGAGCGTCAGGAGAGCTGACTCCTTCCACATGTCCGGGAGGACAAGGCAGTTTCCACAGTGATGAGCACAGTGGGGTGTGTGTCAGCTCACAGCATGTTTTACTCCAGCTCCAATCAACACTCACATGTGGGCAGCTAAAGACCTTTCCTTAGCTTTATTTTTAATACATGTCTGCTTGATTTACCCTTACTAATCTGAATAGGTAACATTGTGTACAAAACATCAAGTGTAATTATAAAGACAGCAGCACCTGAACCCAGTCAGCAATGTATTTAAGTGAATTCAGGAATGACAGGTTGTTTAAGAGGTGTAATAACTGGAGGAAGCAAGAGGCAATTAAATTGCTCTGCAGTCTATGAAAAGATAACCACTTTATGTCTTCTGTGGCTCACTGCTGCAGAGTTTGGCATTAGTATTACTGTATTTTTAGACTGTAACGCTTCTGAATCTCTGGCTAGCCATGTTCTACCAACATGGTTCTGAAGATGTCAAGGTCATCTTGTCAATCAAGTAAGTTTATAACTTTAATCCCGATAGAAAATGCCACATCAAATTTTGGATGGACTGCCATTAAGCCTCTACAGGCATCTATGGCTCTCCAGACTACTGATTTTAGTGATCTCCAGCTTTTCCTCTCTCAACACCATTATATGTGTTTCCATTTCTTTCTTAATTAAAAGACATGCAGGATGGATTATCATGAAATACTCATGTGCCTCAGGATGGAACATAATCATTTTGGTGATACCCTATTTTTTCACTAACACCATCCATCCATTTTTTTCCATTTATCCAATTCAGGGTCATAGGAGGGGTGGAGCCTTCCCCAACTGTCACTGGGCAAGAGGTGGGGTACTACCTACACAGGTAAAGGCTAATACAGAGAGACAACCGCTGACACACATTCATACCCAACAACCTAACGAACCTAACATACATGTCTTTGGACTGTACTGATTTACACATTCACCCTTAATGCAAAAGCTACCTGGTTTGAGTTCAGGCGGAAACACAAACCCATTGCATCAGGAAGGTTAAAATGACTGTCAAATTACCTATGCAGGTTCATCCACTGCACCGATTCTTTGGGGAGTTATAAGGAACCAGCTGAAGGTACTTTTTTACATCTCCTTGTACTGTGGGAGGAACCTCATGTAGGCAGAGAGAGATCATGAACTCTACACTGAAATGCTCCAGGTGGCAGGTGAATTCGAACCCACAACCTTCTTGCTGCAAGGCATCAGTGCCACCCTAACACCATCATTAGGTCAAAATTACAACTACATACCTACAAAACTGGTGTTTGTCTTTTAACTGCACATTAGCATAAGTTAAACTCGTGAGTAGTCAGTGATACTGATGTGAATTATTAGCATTATCACTATAAGCAATGAAAACATGCTAAGATTAGCATTCAGTTTAGCACACCACATGAACTCACTACCATGGCTATAGATTCACTCTTGTTGCCTACAATTTGTGAAAAGTCAGAAATAGAATATTTTTAGTGTTAATAATTTCTGTGTCCAAAATTATTCCTAATAACCAAAATATTTTACACTTTTTTAATCTATGGGATGTTACAGTACAATATATCTCAATTCAACCACTTCCGCAGTGAAATATTTTTATACAAGAATCAATTTCCTATGTGAGAGACTTTTGAGAATATGAAAAACATTGTGGAACAATGCAGAACAATTCCGGGAACCTCTTCACTGCACTAAATATAGTGTAAATGTAAAGCACAGTGCTTTTTGTTAGAAGTACCCAAATTAAAGGTTGTGACGTAAATAGAAACAAGAAGTGGATGTGACACAAGAAGAAGAGCTATCTTTTATATAACAGACAAATTTATGTGTGTCTGAAATCTAAACTTAATGCCCACTACACTGTAAACTGCTAATAATACTAATAATATTACAAAAGAACAGTAATTAAATAAACACAGGAGCACTGCTGCCAAAATCTGACCGACAGTAAGTATAATAACCATAGCCAGACAAAATATGACCACTCAACATAACAACAACCTATTTTTAAGTTAGGACACAAATATGCACAAAACCTTTTGGCACTTCTAATATTTAGATTCTCATCCATGTTACGCACTAGTGAACCATGAAGGCAAATTCCTTAATGGACCCAAATTCCAGGTTTATTTCTTGACATAAACTTATTGTTGCGATTTCAGTTGAGCCTTTACTGTGCTTTCCTATCTCTAATCCTTCTGAAACATCCAACCAGATTAAAGAATTTTAGATTTTCTATAAAGCGCTAACATTTTTCGACAGCTCTCCACCAAACTCCAGTCTGACAGACAGACTTTAGATTAGTCAGCCTGGCATGCTGCAGAGGCTGAGAGCTTTTTTGAGAAAAGAACCAGCAGTGGGTTGGTTAGTCCACAGGGAGATGCTTTTAGACTCTGACCCCTAGTGAACAAACACTGGTTATATCCTCCTCACGTGCTTTGTGCTTTTTCATCTCATCTTTACTGCTCTGTTTTTTCCTGTATGCTTGCAAACATCGGGTTTTTCCACTCCAGATCAGTATTCTCACTGCTCTCCACACAACCTTCTTACACATAGCCAGCCACTGACATCACTCTGCTATCTGAGAGGGGGTCCTCACTAAGGGGGATTCCCAGCTGCAGCACTGCTGTCTGTCTTTCTCACAAATGCTCACATATACACACTCTATAATTGGTCCCTTTGAAACAGCCCAGTGTCTGAGCTTAAAAAACAGTCTGATATAAGATAACATAAGCCCTGAAAATCTGTTAGATGAAGCTGTATTTCCTCAGTGACTGGTGCACCAGAAGTAGTTCACATTTGAGGAATGAAGTTTCTTGTTGATATCTGGAAGTTTTGGAGTAGGGCTTCTTGCTCACCTGATCTGTAGCGGTCATCCCTGGTTCCTCCACTACGATGTGTTCTTCGGGAGCGACGCTCACGATACCGGGATGAGCTAGAGGGTGGAGGGGCGTGGCTAGAGGAACTAGGAGCAGGAGGTTGTACGTCATTTTGAGGGAGTGGCGCTGTAAAATGAACACAACAAACATGCAATATAAAAAAAAAAACCACATATCTACATACTTAGTGGGAACATAAGGGGTCATTTAGCCAAACACATTGTTTCAATATGCTAAAGACTTTCAGAAGAAGAGGATCGTTTAAACACCTCTTGAATATCTGCTCATCTTCACTGGCTTAGCTTATTACCTAGTTACAGTCACCTCTGACGCCACAGTTGGCGTCAGAGGTGAAACAGGTTTTGATTTCATCTGGAGTTAGGTTACTTTTTTAGAATCAAAAAGAGGAATGCTTTTTATACCAGAAACACTTAAACACTGGTTTTCTACATTTTTATAAACTTTCTAAAATTCTGGACAACTTACCTTCTGGGTATCTGATATCATATAGGTCATGAAATAATTCTGTTATAATAATTACATTTTTAATAGCTCTCTCAGTATTCTATTTTATTCCCTATTAATTTTGATATACATATTTCATGTGTGTCCCTGAACCTAGATAAGTGTTCATTTTTTAAAAAAAATTATGTTTAAAACATACAACAATACAACAAACAATATCTTAAAAAGCCTGCATATACGCTCAGTTGATGTGGAAGACACAAGCCCCTTCCACAGTGGGAGGGTATTGTCAGGAAGGCTTTCCAGTGTAAAATCTGTGTCAAATCACATTTGTCGATTCATCCGCTGTGGCAACCTCTTGGGGAAATACAGGGAGCAGCTGAAAGTGCTTACTTTTTCATGCAACTTCCATAATTTAATTATGTACTGTATGACAGGGACTAGAAGGAGAGATCATATTTCCTCTATACTGACTTCTCTTAACTGGCTTCCTGTTAAATTCAGAATTGAATTTAAAATCCTTCTACTCAGATACAAAGTCTTCACAATCAGGCCCCACCCTATCTTAAAAACCTCATTGTACTATATTTTCCCAATAGAGCACTTTATTCTCAGAGTACAGGCCTACTTCTACTTCTTCTTCTTCTTCTTCTTTTGGCTGCTCCCGTTAGGGGTCGCCACAGCGGATCATATGCCTCCATCTCACCCCATCCCTTGCATCCTCTTCCCTCACACCAACCCTCTGCATGTCCTCCATCACTACATCCATGAATCTTTTCTGTGGTCTTCCTCTTCTCCTCCTGCCTGGCAGCTCCATCCTCAACATTCTTTGTCCAATATATCCACTATCCCTCCTCTGAACATGTCCAAACCATGTCAGCCTTGCCTCTCTGACTTTGTCTCCAAACTTCTCAACATGAGCTGTCCCTCTGGTCACTCCCAGGGAAAATCTCAACATCTTCAATTCTGCCACCTCCAACTCT
>VUQH01074470.1:0-12491 GCA_015106775.1 Etroplus canarensis
TTTTTTTTGGCGCTGTCCGCTGGATTTTCCATTGAGTCGGTCGCTTCCGCCAGAGGAGTCGGTGAGGAAGGTGTTGTTCTGGCATGCGGCAGACATGCCCAAACCAGTGTAATCTGTGATTCTGGATTTCCTCGCTAATCGTCGGTTGGTCACAGCAGATTTTCCGAACGGTCTCATTCCTGAATCTATGGTAGCGAGTGATTCCCTGGATCCTACGTAGGCACTGCATTTGGAAAGCTTCAAGCCAATTTAAGTCAGTCTTTAAGAGCGTCCACGTTTCAGCCCCATAAAATGACATTGGCAGGATTATTGTGCGATAGATTCTCATCTTTGTGGGCAAAGATATCTGATGCTTTGTCCAAAGTCACCAACTTAGGGCTCCAAAGGCCGCCGCAGCCTGATCGATCCTGCTGTGTATTTCTGCTGTTGCAACAAGTTTTTTACTTTCCACCAGAGAACCGAGATATTTGAAAAGTGACACCTGCTCGATCGGTGATCCCTCAAGATGAACATTACATGGGGAGTCATCTGATGTAAGAACTTTAGTTTTATCAGTGTTGATTGTGAGGCCGAAAGGACAAGCGGTGGCGATGATATCATTTAAGATCTGTGTAGCTTCAGTATCGTCATCCGCAAACACCAGGTCAGTTAGAAAATTGTTCTCTCCGAACTGAACACCTCGTCTGCCATTGAAGACACGTTGCATGATGGCATCGATCACTGTATTGAACAGCAGCGGTGACAAACTACAGCCTTGTCAGACTCCGGAGAATATAAAGAACCTGCGGGAGTATTCTGTGAGGATACGGACACAGCTGCAGATGCCCTTGTACGATTCCTGGATTAGACGTATCACCTTGGCCGGTACATGTTCCGACTGTAGCGATTGCCAGAGCGATGGCCAGTGAACGCTGTCAAAGGCTGCACGGAAATTGATAAACACCACGACCAACTTTTTCCCACAACGGATGCGTTCTTCCATGAACTGGCGAAGAGTGAAGATGTGATCGCAGCACCCTCTACCTGGACGAAACCCTGCTTGTTCTTCTCTTGCGATGCATTCACATTGCTATTGCAAGCGTCTACGAAAGCAATGCTTACAGGGAAATTTAAACATAGATGGCACCATTATTCTATAGCCTCTAGACTGTACAACCGATAATGACTTCATAATAGGTTATAAAAAAATAGTTCCTATTGTCCATTTAATATTTGTTTTTTTCTGTTATCTTTTATTCTGTGAAAAACAGACAGCTTTAAAAGTTGTTCCAGGTTTAAAGCACTTCCAGGAAAACGTCCCATGTATTATTCTGCAATTATTAAAAAGGGGTACTTTAGGAAATTTCTAGCTTCAAAGAGAATGTTTTTAGCTTTTTAGGGAGTTCACCAATGTGTGATGTGACTACAGGGACTGAAGATGCTTTACAGTGGTGACAAAGACCTTCAGTGTAGAAGTTTCAGATGTGAACCCTGGTCCAGACATAAAGGGGGAAGGGAAGAATATGAGCAATGATCTCAATAAAATTTTAATTCACAAG
Organism: Etroplus canarensis; assembly: GCA_015106775.1. Classification (NCBI taxonomy): domain Eukaryota; kingdom Metazoa; phylum Chordata; class Actinopteri; order Cichliformes; family Cichlidae; genus Etroplus; species Etroplus canarensis. Next base: position 1,539 of record VUQH01074470.1, read on the forward strand.
TCCAGAATCAATTCATTTCATTCAGTTGTCTCTTCATGGTTCAATTGCGTGATACATGAAGAATATTTTACTTGGGAAACTTCAATTTCTTCTGCCAGTTACAGAAATTAGCCAGCATTAGCTAAAGTAAAATCTACATTCTTCACTTGACTACCACAGTCTCATATCTTATAGCCAGAACTACTGTGAGGGAAAAGATTGTAAGCTGAGTGTGTGTGTGAGGTCTGTTAAAAGTTCAAATGTGCGTCTTACCGGCATTTTCAGAGAGCGAGGAGAAGTCCTCTCTGGGGTAGGAGGCTGAAGGCTGGATGAACATGCCTTCATCGAATCCCTCTTCAGGCTCTGGTGGGAAGTTGTAGACAAAACGCCGTGTTGTAGTCTGTTTTTTCCTCCGCCCACTTCCAGCTGCAGCATCTGAAGCCTCTCGCTTTATAGCTGCGGGTGACGCAGCCGTGCCACCCATGGCTGGTTCGTTCCAGACGAAGACCTGCGCCTGGCCACTTGCTGCTCGTGTTTCATTGGTCTCTGCTGAATCAGACGAGTTGTCGTTTTGGTGGGTCCAGCTACCAGAGGCTCCGGGGGTTACCAGGGCACAGCCCTCACCCCCAACCACTGTCACCTCTATGTCACTAGTCTCCTCTTTCACCCTTCCAGTTTCTTCATCGTCTTCCATCACCTCCTTCCCTTGGTTACTGCTGGCCTTGATTGATAGCTTTGACAGGATGCTTGTGGCCCAGAAGTTACTTGGCTTACGGTCTAGCCCTCTCTGTCCCTCTTTGGCCACCATCTGCCTCTTGTTGTAGTCCACCACCACAGAATCTGGAGCCTCTTGCTTGATGCTGATATTCAGGGCATCCTTTATAAAAGCCCTACAAGACTGCACAACCTCTGTCATCTGGAGGTAACTAGCAACTGACATCACTTCAATGGCATTTTGACTTGTGAGCAGCAGATTCCCAGAGTAGAGAAAGTCGAGAATAACCGAGAAACCCTGCACAGCAGCCACATCCAGGTGTGTGACCGTGGTCTGGTCTTGGGCCTCACTCTTGGTCAGACAGTAGAGGGTTTTGAAGAAGCGGCTGCCTGCCACCAGGATGTTCTTGTGCGCACGGAATACCTGGCCTGAGACGACTATGTTGACGTCACAGAGAATGCCACCTTTGCGTTGCTTGTCCAGCTCCTGTAGAAGCTGATAACAGTAGGAGTTCTCATTGGGCTTGTTGCGGTAGTCTTCCTCTGAGCAGTTAGTGGAAGGGCTGGTGTTGTCTGAGGGCCTCACCGGCTCCTTATAGGTGAAAAGGAAGAAGAAAAAAATTATTGTAGAAAATGACAGTGCTCACATGTAATTTGCAAGCACAAGCACAAATATACTCGTACACAAATGCTGTCCCTTCCTGTAACTCCTATCTTTAAAACAAACACAAAAAAAACAACACACATACACCCTCTGGGTTCCCAAGTACAAGACCGTTGCACCTGTCCTAGGGGTGAAACAGGTTTGACAGGCTTTTGTTAAAGGGGAGGTGGGAAAGAGGCAAGGCAAGGTGCAGTACTTTAGGGTTGGGTAATGCACAATTGTCAATGTGTTTCCTAAATAAAACTCCACAATTACTAATGCAAACAAAATTACAGCATTAGGTCAGATGACAGATTAATGAACACTGAAAATTATTTTCAACCAATAAAATGTGCAAAACAGTGAAATCATACTCAACATACCATCATATTTTAGGCACTATTCATGCTACACTGCAAAAATCTGAATATGACTGTGCATGCATTTGTTCAAGTAAATGAGGCAATAACCAAAAAGTATACCAAATGGAAAAATATCAAAATACAAAGATCAAAATATAAAGACATGAAATGTTTTAGACAAATCTTATGATGGATTTAAATTTCATTAAAGATCCACATAAACATCAACAAAGAAAAGGGTGTTACAAATGAAGCAAACATGCACAGATCAAACAATGCATGGTGCAGAATCCAAGTCCAAAACTGACTGATTTAAGTCCTGCCAGACCTTAGATTCCAAAGAAGCAGCAACCTCCACTGTCATGAGACCACTTGAGGTTGACTCAGAAAGAGACTCGCATGTGAAAATGCCAAAATTCAACAACCAACATCTTAAGAGCAAAATACGCTTTTGGTCTCTATAACCAATTCCCCGTTCATATGAACTATACGGAAGGTGATTTTTTTGTAACTCAAGCAACTGCTTCTTTATAAGGCACTCATTGAATTTTTAAACCTGTGGAAGTTACCATATATGGTTCCTTGCCCCATAAAGGGTTAAGGTTTAAAATATGGGAATGGCTGCTTTGACTGCCCAGTGTTGACACAGATAGGTGTACCTGATAGCTGTCTACTAGGCCTTACTTCTGCAGTCTTTATAACTACTGAAGAATTTCTAATGGAATTATCTGGAAAATAATGATTTACTGTACAGTTAATTGTCCATGAAACCTGTGCCCCAGATTTGGTAAGTGAAATTCTAATATTCTGTTTTTGTGATACTTAAACCCATACAGCATCCATACAATCTATGAAAGCAAATTGTAAACAAGTATGCTAGTATTAGCTAATAATAACATCATTCTTCATCTAAATATGGTCCTATCTGGCTCTAGAAATACAAGATATCAGTGACTCAAAAAGGAAGAGTCGAGGTTTCAAAGCACAAAGTCCACAGACTTATGGATAATGTCAAGGTGACTGCATCCATTTTTCATATACGGTCTATCGTTCCAAACAGAAGAAAAACAAACACTGTACCACATACATGTAAAAAAGAAACAAATGTAGCCGAGTGACCCCTACGTACACTTGCCTACATTCACCACGGATAAGTGTAATTCTCGATTAAGACCACCATCCATCAGGATCCTCCTCAATTTCTATGTCCTGAGAAATCATGGTTGAGGCACCATTAAGAAACCAGTCATAATTGTGCCACTGGAGAATGTCTTTGATTTAGAAGTTTATTTTTTCTTGATAAATACACTTCTTTCCATTTATTCTTTAGTTAGACTCTTAAAATAGATTACCAGGATTTAATATTTCGCACACACTTAATTTCTAAACAGTAAAACAGAAGCTAGATGTAAAGCAGGCCATAACTTGAAAAGGAGGAGGGCTGATAATGTGTCCTGCTTCGGATGCAATCACGCTGTTGGTGGAAAGGGTACATTCAAAGGCATCAAACTATTCATTAACGCACCCCACTCACCTAGAGGGAGTGAAAGGGCAAAGGGCCAGTTTAGTGCTGAGCAGAAGAAAAAGGAGTATACACAGATGTGCATGAACATGTTTAATACAAACCCGACACCGCATATAAACCCACATAGTTTAGGTTGAGATAAATGCATAGCTGCTCACAGACAACATAAACAGGCCGATAAAAATACAAAATAAAAATTCATGCACACCCAGAACATGTATACCTCAATTCTGAGAGTTTTTCCAAATGATGCACACAAGCAGGGCATACATCTCTGGCTCATTTCAGAATTGCAGAGCAGATGTCCTAATCCAGAATAATTCACATTGCTCAAGCCCTGCATTTTTGCCCCCACCCATCACCATCTCTCCTGCGTACACATGCGTGCACTTGCACACACAAACACACACACTGCCTACGCGTACAGCTGGGGTTTCAGCTCGAGTAATTCAGATTAAATCCATTTCTCTGAGGTCCCCACCCAGCCCCCACCCAGCCCCCACCAACCACCCCTACTCCCTCCACACTGCAGCTCTTGTCCAGGGCAGCCTGGGCACAGTATAGGGGGGCTTATCATCCTCTGCCACAGCTGGAGTGGGAGAGATGGAGAGACATGGGATGGACTAAAACTAGAGACAGTGGAGAGGTTGATATGCTTTACAGACCACAAAAATAAATAGAGGATGCAAAGATAAAACATATTAAAAAGAGAGCAACATTGCAGAGTTCTGGTAGAGAAAATGTAGAAACAAAGCTGACATAAATAAGTGAAAAGAAGATGAGAATTTGCTTGTGCACAGTCTGATAAAACACTGCCAAAGAAAATGAATAATGGCAGGGGTTGAGAAAGAAGCCTTTAGCACTGAGAGAAAGGGCGGAGGAGAAAATGTAGAGCAGAGGGGGGACAGAAAGTGAGCGTGATAGAGAAGGAGTTGGGTCACCCCATTTTAGCCTCTACAATAGCTCGTGTTCTCCCCGAGGCTTATTGTCCACTCACTGTGGGCCTTTGTGAAAAGGCTCGGCACTCACTCTCTTATTACACAGCAGCTCCCACTCACAAGCATAGAAAGGAGCCATGGTGTATGTGGGTGAGGCTAAGAGGATGAGGACAGAGGGAGAGAAATTATTCCATGATCTACACATCAAAGCCTCTGAAGGTACATGGTCATCATGTTGAGTACTACCGTGAAATATATTGGTGTGGTGACAGGCAGGAGAGCAATTGTAGCAAGGAGAGTCGGATATGCTTTCAAGTTTGATTGTCAACAGACACACTGCTTTGTTTTTGTCCTTTTCAGACCAAACAAGCTTGCAGTTTTCCACTTATGAAATAAAATAACCTTAATTAGAACATAAGGGATGAATAAAAAAAAGTTATATACCACAAATAAACTTCTAATACCTGTCAACTTGTAGACGACTTATCTTTCGCACCAACTAACCATCCCACTCAAACACTCTGACTCCCCCATAGCTTTTATGCAGGATAAGTTGCTCCATATTGGGTTCATCAGCAGCATCATTCTTTCTCCAGATGTGCCACGTGTGAGAGGGGAGCTTAAGAGAACCAGCAGATGAACCCTGCACAGCAGATGCTGGAGGCAAAACCAGCTTGAGCCAAGAGAGAATGTGGGGACAATATCAACCTCCCCCAGTCATGACGTGGCTAGGTTTTTATTTGAGCCAGAGATGCCAGGGGTAGAAGAATAAAAGACAGAAAGAGTGCAGCATCCAAGAGGGTGCTTTGATCTAGGTCAAACATGAATGCTTCAAAATCTACAGTGAACAGCCAATAACTGATGATTTACAGGTGGATTAAACAAACCAGGATGGCCATAAACTCAAGCCTTGATGCTCCGACTACTTGGAGAAAAGAATACTTCAACAAAATAAACCACAAACCCAAACAAACCACAAAGCCCCAAGGCCAGCAGAAACACTCAGACACACCCCCAATGGATCATGTGATACAGTCCCCTTGCAACATAATAAGCCACTGGAGCCAGTTTTTGTTTACCTTTTACGCACACTTTCGCCTCTATCCCCTCACTTATACCCCACACCCTACATCTATCCAATCCTATGACCAGCCCAGCCCTGGGGCCATCTTCACCAGTCTTTTACCAAATCCCTACATGTAGTGTATCCTTCACGCAGCTCCCCCTTCTTCAACCAACCCCTCTGTCCCCAGATGCTAGAACAATACTGCAGTGTGCATTTGGCCCAAGGTGTGGGAGGGCTGTATTCAGTAAGTCCCTGCCACCCAACAATGCTAAAGAGCCAGGGGTGTCACTGACAGGCTCAACAAGAAGAATTCTCTCTCTGGCTCCTCCCAACCAATCCAACCCTGACCTGTGTCCCCCAATAAACATTCCCTCTATCTGCCAGACACTAGGCTGCAATGACAATGCAATGGATCTCTTCCCCATGTGGGGAGACTCACAATTACTGTGGCATTTATCCATTTTGGCCTATACTGAGATCACTCATTACTCAGACTTTGTGAAACCAGTGAACTTGAACATTTTATCATTTTAACAGAGGGTTTCCTTTAACTTTAGTAGTAATTAAACTGAAAATAAACAAGAAAAAGAGAAAGAAATATTAACTGAACTTAACATGCTACAGCTTGGCAGGGAGAGAAATTGGGCTTTTACAGAGCAACAAAAATAAAGGAAAGTTGGGGGCTGAAAAACAAAACAAAAGCAACATTGTGAAAGAAAGTGTAGACTAATAATCATTTTAACTTGATAATCTTATTTTAATAATTGTTACAAGCCAAAATTGTATAAAATTAAAATTTGATTAATTGCACAGCCTTATGATTGTCTTTACTAAAATGATAAAATTAAAATTACTTGCTTAGGAGCCTGAAGATTTTTGAATTTCCATTTCAAGAGTAGTGTAGCAATTATATCTTACACACTCAATTTAGACCAACATTTATTTATTTAGACTCAATGATGAACATACAAAGGCAAGACAAGAAAGCACTGACGCAGTAAGAGAGAATGAGAAAGTACATGGAGAGAGGTTACCTGTTGAGAACTGAAACCATTTTTATGTGACAACTATACATCTCTGCTTGGTATAATGCAAGAGGAATAGCAGTTAGTCTGTGACATCCAGTGTGGGTTTAATACACGCCTGGCAGCGCTGTGTCATACACATCTTCTGCATTAAAACAAAAGAAGCCTCTTTTTCCCCCATAACAAAAACATTTCCTCAACTAAAACTGAATTAAATTGGTCCTTCATAAGTGATTTCATATCTGATCTCAGAAAACCTGGACCGCTTTTTGCCTCCTCATAACCTTTCACGAGTGGGCACAGAGAACAATCCAAGCATAAGACAGCATTGAGAGAATTAAGGACAACAGCCCCCTTCTCCAAGGATACCCAGATTTACCACAGCTGCCCTGGTGTGGTACAGCTAATTGAATTAGCTTTAACAAATGCAGCAGAGGCCTGACTAACATCAGGAATGGGTGAATAGAACAAGACACTGCCTCATAACACCGTAGTTCCCCTTTAATGTATGCTTCATTATGTAGCCTTGCTTACATTGCTGCCTATAATTTCAGCAGTATTGTTTTGTTTACTTCACATTTTAGTCTTAATATAAACAGAGGAGCACGAAAACAGAATATCAGAACAACAAAAGAATAAGGCAAGTCTGAATTATATCTTTTGTAATGATACAGCATTGGGACTTTATCTACCTAGCTCAATCCTATGAGGAAATGGCCTGGATAACCTCTCAATACTACATGTCTGGGGTCCTTGTTGCTAGGGAAAAGCCACACCAAGCCCCTAATCCACTCCCAGTGCTCTCCTTACCAATTAGAGATGTGTACAAGTTAGTGGATCACTTTAAGTCATTCTGATTAGTGATTGCGTGCACAAAGGAAGGAACTAAATGTAGTAGTGAAATCCTCTTCACTCACAAATTAGAGCCAAATAGCACCCCACTCTTAATTCTCATGACAGCTCACAATTCTCTGAATATGAGGTATGAAGTGGGAATTTAAAAGAAAATGATTTTATTTATCTAATGTAGGGTTAATTGGTAAAATGGCCTTTGACACCAAACTGTACGGGCAAATCTGCCCTCCCTCATTTTATGAGGTCACTAAAAGAGTACCATAGAAGTGTTGCCTAAACTGCAATAAAAATTGACTAAGCAATAAAATTATCTTGTGGATATCAGATAAGACAGTTCACATAATGGTGTGAGTGTTTTGAATCAAGAGTGTTCAAAAAATGATGATATTCAATAACTTTGTTCCCATCTCAAGCTTAAGCTAATCACATAGTCTTTACATATCAATTAAATAAAGGGGAGTTATTTACTATAAACGTAACAAGTGATTTCAGTCTTATGCATACAAGATAAGTATTTATTGATAGGATATGCTCCAAAGTTATAAAGCCAGAGCCCATTCATCCAGAAATATGGATGACAGACTCAGGTGATGCTGTGGTATCCCATTACTGACATCTCTTTCACGCATTCAAACCCACTCAAAGCTTGCCTCTGGGCCAACAAAATGTCAGGGTCCGGCAACCTGATTTACTTTCCTCTCCTTGTCCAGCCGTGCAAGTGACACCATCTATGGATTTTGGGGGGTCATCCTCGCACAATGCCTCTAATTTCGCTTCCCTTGAGGGAGGAGGAGGAAGAAATGCGCCAGAGGTCACTCGGGACAGCGAGGCAGCAGAGCTGCAAGAGAGGAGGGGGGTTGGGTAGGGGTGCGGTTCCCCGAAGGCTGCCAGGGTCGAGCCCTTGCCATTGTGCGACCTCTAGCAAGCTAGCGATCAACACCGCTGCTGATACAACAAAAGGCTGTTGTGTACACTGAACACGTAATGAAGTATTCCAAAACAGAGTCGCTTCACAGAGATTATCAGTTAATTGAGACGTGTAATTAGTTCATTGTGAGGAGTGACAGTAGCTAGCAGGTGTCATACGAGAGCAGGTCTGTAACTTAACTGGTGGGAGGACAGGAACTGACATGTTACATGTTAACTTGATCGGAATGATTGTAAAGTGATTTAGTTTTGCCAATCAGTAACTCCTTGACCTCGCCTGGGGCTCACTGCTGGTCATCTACCTCCGGACAGACAGCAAAGCTATGGACGGCTAGGCTAGTTAGCTCAGGTTAGCAGGCTAACTAATTAGCCAGAAGAAGGGATTGTGAAGCTTAGGTAAAGGCTTACTTTCGCCTTGGTTGTGCTCTAAAAGTTGAATAAACTACCATTCCGTGCGACGAAAAAACAAAAAGCGACATTTGGTATGCTGACTGTGCGACAGGTATTTCATGTTACGTAGTTAAGCAAGCGAAAGCGTCACGGAACGGAGCTAACGTTACCTGTTTGGTGGGATCGTTTCTCCCGTGCTCAGAAGACAGGTGATGTCTCAGCAGCAAGGCCCGTTTGTAGTTGCGACTTCCTTTCACAAGCTCGTCGCTGTTTTTAGTGGCAATGTTGTGGCACCAGGAACACGACATGAGTCCCGTCTCCTGGCAAAACTTGAGCCACGGAAATTCTTGCAGCCACGAAGCGTGGAATAGCGAGTGTTTCTGAAGCAGCGTCTGCGGTCTCATCTCTACCCCAGATTTCCTGGATCCCGCAGACTCCTGCCCGTCGGCGTTGTTGGGACCGTTCCCCGCTGCCCAGCTACTCCCCTCCCGGGAACCGTTCTCCCCTTCCACCGAGCCGACGCGATCGTCGCCGTCCCCGGCTGCCGAGCTGCCCCCTTCCGGGTCCTCTTCTTCCTCCGCCTCGGGTTCCGTGCTATCGCTGACAGATCCAGCGCCCTCCACTCTCTTCAGCGACGGTCCTTTCGCCCCCAGATCCCTGTCCTCCTCTTGATCCGGCCTGTTCCCGTTAAAATGTCGGTCTTGACAGGCCGGGGCCTCCCGGCTGTTACAGTTCCCCCCACCGATTCCGCTGGAACCCGTTAACCCAGCTAATCCACCTCCTCGGAAAGCCAGCGACCTGCGGTTTCTCTCACCGGACATTTTACTTAATATATGTCAGAATCTTCACTTTCTCAACAGTATCCCCCTCCGATTAAAACGCCGTATTTGTAAACGAGGTGTCTTCCGAAAGAGATGGACCGTCGTCGTTTCTTTGCTCCGCTCGGCCCTCCCGGTGAGAGTATGTAGGTTATGCGGAAATAAATAAAGGTTTTAAACGCATAATGAATTTCAGGGTTCTCGCTGCGTCCGCGCAGGCCCCGCAGAGGTCGAATGGCAACGACTTTCCTCCCCACAATGCACCTCGACCAGAGAGGGGGAGGAGGGGGAGGAGGGCAGCTTTAAAGGAAGATGGGGGTGCAGCTGATCGGAGAGGGGTCTTTGTGCTTTAAAACCTGCACCCGTTTTCCACAGGCTTTTCACCTCATGGCTCCGTTTGTTAAACTGCATTCCCCACTTTAGCTCTTCTTCCAGGCGGAGTGTCCAAACCATCTATGTGTCTGTGCGTCTATGCTGCTTTCTTAAACATATCTAACAGATGATTATATAATAAAATTGTATATTTAAATATGTGCGTGTTAATTGAGACGATTGTTGAAAATGAAAGTGCTTACCAATATTGTATTGCAGTAATATTCCTCCTGCCAATTTTCAATAACACAATACTCTTTGTTTTATGAACTTTAGAGTGTGTGTAAGAATATATTTGCATTTGTTTCCCTATCCTTTTTGTTATATTTGCTCATGCATACTTAAAATATATATGTTAAATATTATCTGACTTTTTTATTTTAAAAAACACATAAAGCCATGTGATGGGTTTGGATGTGAAGGGTCATACTTTGGAGACGGGTGAAGAGTATTCCCATATATCAAGATGTTTCTCCAGTCTGCACTGAGTTCCAGTAGGTGGCACTCGTCCTTCTCATCCTGTGTTCGTGATGCTTGACATAGCTGGGTGTATAGTTTCATTGCTTTCCAATTAAGGGCTTTACACACAGGGTGTGAACAAGATTGGGAATTAACCCAGGGTTTTGATGACAATAAGGTGGAGGATTGTATGTCCCACTGTAATGGGCAAATTCCCAAGGAGACCACAAGTGTTTTGTACAATCAGTGTGTAGTTGAGTATCAAGTGACCCTGTAGTGTAGTGGTTTACACATTCGCCTTAGAAACGAAAGTTACTTAGTATGATTCCAGGGTGGGACACAAGCCTCTCTCACCATGGAGGGTTGCGTCAGGAAGGGCATCCGGTGTAAAATCTCTGCCAAGTTACTGATCATGATCGTGATGACCCCTTGGGGAAAATACAAGGGAGCAGCTGAAGGTACATTTAGTTTGTAGTTGAGTATCAAATTGTTATTGAAATAGAATTAAAAATAAATGCCTTTCATTGTATATCTTGTGTCATATCAATATACAGTAGATTCTCTTTTCTATCAAATAAACAAGTAAGTCTTGCAGGTGACAGTGAATTCTCACACACTTATTCTTCTTCTTTTGGCTGCTCCCATTAGGGGTCGCCACAGCGGATCATTGTTATGACTCCGTATATTTGATTTGGCAAAGTTTTTACACCGGATGCCCTTCCTGACGCAACCCTCCCCATTTACCTGGGCTTGGGACCAGCACTAGGAGTACACTGGCTTGTGGGCCCCTGTGGCTGGGTTAGTGAATTCTCACACACTAGATAATGAAATTCTGACTATATTTTTGAAATAAAATTAAACCCTAGGATGATTTTACTGT
>VUQH01074473.1:0-20000 GCA_015106775.1 Etroplus canarensis
TAGGATGAAATAGGTTGTTGAAGTGGTAGACTGGAGCACAGTAAGGCTGTAAGAGATGATTGTTGGATTGAACCCTCTTCCAGAGTCACCCAACTGGGTTTAACAGAGGACTTATGCATCCAGTATAACAATGGCCTAATATTTGCGGCCCAATAGTAGTATAGAAAATTAGGTAGTGACAAACTGCCCTGTGATCGGGGTAATTGTAAAGTTTCTATCTGAATCCATGGTTGTTTTCTATTCCATAAAAAACTAGATATCTGGCTATTCAGATTACAGAAGAAGGATTTTGTCAAAAAGATGGGAAGGGATTGGAACATGTAAAGGAATTTTGGAAGCACACACATCTTTATGGAGTTAACCCGTCCTCCTAGGGAGAGGGATAGGGTGTCCCATCTGTTTAAGTCCTGCTTTAGTTTAGAAAGCAAGGTTTGATAGTTAACCTGAAAAGGGTCTTCATAACTACATGTGACCCACACACCTAAATACTTAATTTTATCGAGGGTGACTTTAAAGGGGTTAGATGTAACATACCTCTCATAAGCAGGTGAGATGGGCATTAGTTCACTTTCTTGAATATTAATTTTTGTAACCTGATATTTGTCCAAATTTAGAGAGTAATAGCAACAATTCAGAAATACTCAAACAAGGAACTGATATAAATAGTAACATATCATCTGCATAAAGAGAAACCTTATGCTCCAATCCAGCACGTACGATCCCCTTAATATTTGGGCTTTGACTTAAGGCCATCGCCAGGGGTTCCATGGCAATAGCAAATAGGAGTGGTGAGAGAGGGCATCCCTGTCTTGTACCGGGATGTAAATAAACTGACATCTTTAACATATTTGTGGCAGATTATCTATAATGTAATGGTGACGAAAAGCTGGAGCCCCTCCCAGTGAAATTTTGCCCAGGGCCCCAACAGACTCTAGAACCGTAAGTGCTGGTTGGCAGAAGGTGCCAATTCAAGCAGGGTTTTCTTCACAGCCCTGAAAACAGAAGGTGTGAAGGATTTTCATGTATAGAGGATGTAGCATTGGTGGAGCCATGTGGCTTTAAATGTAAGCTGTTGAACTGTTTGCAGTGCTATAAATACTCTTCAGTCCGGTCTTGTGCTGCTTTTATCTCATTCCCTCTCCTGCTCAGGGCCTCTGTGAGGACTTACTGTGCCTGGGGTGCAGGCTGTTTTACAAGGGGGCAACTATCTAAATGTCACATGTTTCCCTCAGTTTGCTGAGAGATTCTTGGCTCTCCCTCTAAAAAAAATGCAGGGTGACTCAGGCAGGAGACATAGATGTTCTCGTTAAAAGGAGAAACTAACGCTGCTATTCCCGCGACATCATCATCCCACACTAGTGGAGCTCCACGGTGAGCGATGTGATGCTCAGTCCTGCACAGTAGCGGCTGCAGGAGGCGTGCTTTATCCCTGCCACAGGAGCACGGGAGCAGGGGAGGAAGAACCAGAGGAGCGGCCAGCAGGTTTTCCTTTTTTACCGGACACACCGTGAAAGAGGGCGCTTTTTTTTTTTGTGGAGGGGGTGCTGTGTCCCCGCCTCCCACTCTCCCCAGCGATGGCATCCACGGATCTGTCCACGGGAACGCGTGAGTTATCCTCTTTTACACAAGCAGCGCACCGTCTTTCATGTGACGGACACAGTGTGCGCTGGAGATAAGGAACAAACTGGACGTGTCACAGTGTAGCGCACCACAGCCATGTTTTCAGCCACCGCGCCAGCAGCCTCCTTTAAAAGCATGGGTGCGATGTGAGCGTGTAAGCTTTGAAAAATCACCATCTTCTCTGTTTATTTCTTATACGCGCAATTTATTTGCAGAGCTGCACAGCTGATGCGTAGCGCTCCTTAAAGGAGACGCGTGTGCTCGCGTCTTTGGCAACATCAGCGCCGCACGGAGCTCTGCCCCTGGCCGCAGGCAACCTGCAACTTCAGCACCGCGCTGATGGAAAGCGGTCAGCAGAGTAGACAGCATCTGTTAGGCAGTTGTTCCATGACCTGCTTGTGTTACTCTACACTGGAACATCCGCCTTCCATAAAGTCATCACAGCTGGATTTGCACGCCTTGTAATGTCAGGTGAATTGTGGTATTAGCGAGCCTGTAACTGTAATAGTAAGTCACTGTAAAATTGAAGCGAGCAATTTTCATTGCAGGTAAAACTATCCTTTTGAGACGTTGTTCAAGAATTTCTGGCATTTAAAAAAAAAACTGAACGTGTGCAAAACATTATTGCTCCTTTTCTCTTTTCTTTGCAAAACAGTAATAGTGAAATGGGGATGTGTGTTCACTGGTCTGTGGAAATATTCTGTGGAGCACTTCTGGCTTGCAAATACAAACACTGTGGATGGGCTAAGTATAGACAAATGAAAGGGGAGGGGGAAAAAAAGGAAAACAACACTTGCCCTTTTCTCATATAATAGAAACGCTTGAATGTGGATGTAACTGTTCTAAATGGCTTGCATGATGTGTTTGACTAAAATGTAGAAGTCAGAGAAAAACAGTCAGGCGTTAAGAAAAATGTCACAGCTGCACTTTGATTACATGCTTTCCTCTCTGAACATGATTTGACTGTGATAGTAAAATAGCCAGATCTTATGGTAATTCATCCAAAATCTATGTGGCCATTTCATTGCAACATGAACGAGCAATAGGATCACCAAAGTCATCAAAATTTTGTGCCCGTCACTCTTGTGGACATGCAGATGTTTATTTATGTGGAAGTTTTGACATGACCGTGGTCAGTGGTTCATCCAAATGAGCAGCCTTCATCCTCTGGGAACCATGAACATCTTGGTCAAGATGTTGATCTGATCCAAAGTGGTGGACAAACTAATGGATGCTGACATGCTCTGAGAGAATGGCCAGATAAGCTGTCTGTGCAAGCTGTTATTATGGCATAGTTTTGGAATGTAAATTGCATGTAAAATGTAAGTTAATGTTGCGACATGCAGATGGGATCAAACTGGCACCTCAGAAACCCAGAAACCGTAGATACACTGCAGCTCAAAAGTTTGCAGTCGCTTGGAAATTCTCTTGTTTTCCAAGGACATACATGAAATTACTCGCAATAGGAAATATAGTAGATGAACAGGACATGCTGGCGTTGTCAGAGTTAGAAATAATGATTTTAATGGAAATGATGAGTGTTTTCTTCAAACTTTGCCTTCATCAAAAAAAAAAACACCATTTTTAGCAATTATGATGAAGTCCAGCTTCCTGAAGTTGCCTCTTCAGTGTTGATGCTGACACTGGTGTGTGATGGGTACTATTTAGTGCAGCTGCCAGTTAACTAAAACTTAAACTACACACTCTCAGTTATTTGTCTTCTTGCACAGTTGTGCATCGTGGCCGCCCACTGCTTTTTCTGTCCTTTTTAAAGCCAGTTTGCGCTGCTCTCTGAAGGGAGTAGTTAACTACTCCTGACTAGTTAAGAGATTTTAAGTTTTCTCACAATTTCTCAGTTTGAGTAGCATTTGTTTCTAAGCACAACAACAGACTAACAGGTCTCTAAAGAAAGTTCTATATTTCTGGTCATTTTGGGAATGCTCTTTGTGCGTAAACCCAAACAAAACATAAAAATTAAAGTGAAAAATGAGTGAACATGAAATTTAAAAGTGATCCAAAAAACTACTCAAACTTCTGTCTCGTCGTTAAAATTTGGGTGCGCTTGTGCCTGCCTGCCAATGTTCTGAAGTGGAATTTATGATACCGTGCTTATGTCCGTTTGTGCAGGTGTTTGGCTAGGCAGCATGAAGGATGTCGATATTTATTTACGTGCAGTCCCAAAAAACAACAACAGCATCTTGCCCAATAGGAGTGATGCTTCAAATTGGCTTGAACTGGAAAGGGAACAATAGATCAATGTCAAGAGGAAGAAGCACTGAAAACGTCAAAAATCAAAACAGCAGCGCAAGAATCCCAGACAGTGGCTTCAATGAATGGTTTTCATTGTTTTTATCGCTCAGGTGTGATATGACTTTGGTTTTCGCTGCAGCAAGAGCTAAGCTAAAGGACCAACAATGTTACAAACATGTGAAAGAGCAACCCACAGACCAGTTGCTTTACCCTCTGGTCACAGTAAAAACAAAAAAAACCCTCTGCATTGGTTCTGCACAGGACCAGTGTACAACCACGCTGGTCCCTTGACACAGACTTTTTCTGGTCCACCGCCAAAGAAGTTATTGGTTCAGTTTGTTGACAGGAAAAGGTACTTTTGGCTGCCCCCTGGGGGGTCACTACAGCGGGTGAATTCATATTTGAGATGTGGCATGGATTTTACACCAGATGCCTTTCCTGACACAACCCTCCCATTTATCTAGTCTTGAGACCAGCACTATGAGAACACTGGCTCATGATCCCTGAGGCTGGGCTTGTGAGTTAAGGTGAAATTGCACATTTGCCATCATATACTCACAAATTCATATCAAGCTAAAATGAGAAAAACTCAGAGGCATCATCTTGATGTTCCCAAGAAAATGTCACAGCATAGCTGAGATAGTCTGTTGGATTCAGGGACTCTCTTAATGCTTGGTGTGGAGGGAATTTTCAGTCTTGGTGGAGGTAACAGTATCAGACTGTTCTTGCTGGAAATGCTCTTATATTTAGGTTGTATGTGTTGTTTCTGATGCTAGGAACTCGGTATGCTTCTTGAGCTGGCATGGCTAAGTACATGAGCAAATACATAAAAAATCCAAGGGAGGCATCTGGAGAATCTTGTGAAATATTTCATGCTTGGACAAACAAGGAAAGGCGGGAGAGAGTAACCCAGAATGTGCTGCTCACCTTCTTATTCTTTCAGCATAGGAATCTATTGGCATGCTATAACAACGTATTCATTTGCATTATAGTTGTGAGTTTTTTTGTCCTGCCTCATCAGGCGTATCCTCATTGGTCCCTCAGTGCCACAGGAAAACGAGGTGAAAAACTCACATTTAACCATGAAAGAGGAGTGCCTAGACCATGAAAAACCTTAAATACCTAATCACTCTTTTGGCACTAACATCCCCAATACAAGTCATTATTTCCCATTCTCAGACAGCCATAATAATTAGCTCCATGCAAACTCTGTCAGTCACTTTCAGATCTTCTGCAGTGCACTGTAAGAGGGGTCAATAGGTTATATTAAGAACACTTGACTTTATGATTCCTAGTCATCTGCAGGGCCTCATGCTGGTCTTTAGACGTCCGCTGGTTAGCGTCACTTCAGCAATCAGCTCATCCTTCTTATTGGTTCCCAGGGGGTCACCTCTAAGGGAGCTAATTTAAGTAAGTAAAACATAACTTTACCTGCTAATCACCAATCACATAACCACTGTACTGCTGTATCGTCTCTCATGGGTCTGGGCTTGTTTTCCTGTTTTTCTGCCCTCGTTAATCATGTTTTTCCCCCTCCACACTTCAAATTGGATCGCAGAAAGCTCCGCCATGCTTGAAGCTGTTGTATAATGTACTTTGTTATTTGCTGATGAGTGCTGTTGCTGCTGTCTTTTTTGGAAACATGATGTGCCGTGAAGTGAGCTTAGAGTATGCCGGTGAGTTTACTCTCATGAGGAAATGGCCTCTCAGTCTGATTTTTTTGAAAAATCATTAGATTTCTACCAGGGACACGGTCTAAATCTAATATTACACATGTTACGTCAGGGTTTGTTGTATTTAATTTGATCGTGTTTAGACACACTTCAGGGGCAAGTGTGAATGTCCAGCTCTGTTATAGATGATTCATAGTCAGAGACACACACTTTATGTGTGTGTTTCATTTGTGATGGGAGGAAAGTGTTTTTTGGGGCCTGTGTTGTACCAGCTGACCTTGAGGAGAATTGCTTCGGAGTAACTCCTGTGATGTGCTTAAAGGCAGTATGTGTGTGAGTGTGTGTGTTTGGAAGGAGTGGTTACTGACGCAATTTACACTGAGAACATTGGCACCTTTCATTGCACAGAGGAAGTGTTTTTCTGTGCTGAATGAATTAACGTGCAGAAGCAAATGAAGATGACAGCTGAAACAGTTGCTGTTTGCATAGCTTGTACAGGGTTCAGGATGATAGTCTGAAAAATCACATCCTTGCATTACACCGTGTTTTAAGAACTGATTTGCACTGCAGGTCTGACATTTAGCCCCTCTAGAAAAAGAAATGCTTTGAAAATTAATGCCTCAGTGTTGCAAAATAGAGAAAAGTGGCAGATTATTAAGTCGGTTTCAGCTCTTTTAGTGGCACATTTCAAGCTCTGCTGATCACTGATTTTTTCCCCTGTAAAGTGCACATTAAAATTCTGACAAGCAGATATAAATCTGTTTTTGCGTTATCATCATTAGAAGAATTCTTCATCCAAACACGATTTGGATGATGTTAATTCAATTATGCAAAAGCCAAAAGCTGACACTCACATAAATGAATAAAATCAGTGCAACTTTTATATTTCGCTGCACGCAAACACTTACACACACAGTAAAACACATGCACGCCTACATGACAAATAATGTGATTCAATCACTACAGGGTTATAAATGTAATGCTTGTAGCAGCTAATGCAGAGTCATGCTGCCTGTCTGAATGAAAGATAAGGAGTGGGATGCTGAGGTCTGGTTAACGCACCAGTTTCTTTTTCAAACTCCAAGTCAACCCAGCCATTTAACACATCCTTTGGAGGCACAAAGTTTTCTTATATATGAAGCAGTAACCTGCAAGACCTGAAAAACAGATGATGTGTAAGATCAGCGGAGTTCCAATTAAGGGGGCAATTCAGCCTCAGGCGCAATGTCTCTTTTCAGAAATCATGACCTGGTTACTCATAAAAGCAATTTTAGGTAGGAATTTCTTTCGTTCTACTATGTACATCTGCCAACTGAAAGACTCTCGCAGTTAGGTAACATTTCAGCTCATCTCATGCTTTCTTATCCAGGAGCTTCACATAATGACATTATCTCACCTGCCACCTGTGTCGCTTCATTATGCACAAGGCGTTATTTGGCATTGGTGCCTTGAAACAAAGGCTTCAGTAACATTCACGGTCGACAGATAATGCGGCCACTTTAGAGGGCCAGATGGCTGGAGGTTCATTTAATTTATACTTCTATGTTAAATCTATTTAGAGCCTAGGACATAGCCTACGCAAGTGGCCGATTATCATGTCAGGGGACCATGACACCGATGTTACAGCCACCATTCATACGTGTGCATAATGTGGCTGGGTTGCTCTGCAATTTGCTCACCAAAAACAGTAGTTGGCAGTGAAGTTTCTTTCTTTGAACTGATCAATTCCATTCCAGTTGATCTGAAAATGGTGGTAGAAGAAGTAGGAGAAAATGCATGAGAGGAACTGAAAGAACAGGCTGAAAAAGCTAATTTAGGAGTTACAGTACCATTTCAGTCATGCCATAACCTGGTGTGTGCTGCCGAAGGAAACCTTATGCATAGCTGAGACATACCAGCAGCTCAGTTAAGGAGGAATGCCATTAATATTTGATGTTTAGCCACACGCCTCTTGTCATAAGCCGATTCACCCATCTTTCTGTCCAGTTATATGGTTGGTGGGTATAATTTTATAGGATGAAAATGAATCCTGTTTGAAACTACTCACAGCAAGTCTTGTGGATTTTTTTGTGTAAGCAGTTGTCAATAATCACACGTTGTTTAACAGCAGACCACAGAAACAGTTATGAGCTCATTTGAGAGTAATTTGTTTGTGTAGGTAGTTGATCTTGGTTAGAGGAGAGCAGCTGGGGATGGCTGGAGAGTGGAATAAGCAGGTTTAATTAACAGTGAGTTGGGGTGGTGAGCTAGGGCCAGGTAATTGAAATGAATTGAAGAATGCAAAACTAAGAATAAAAGCTGGCTGTAGATCTAAGATCCAGTGTAGTGAGTAGTTGGGTATATATGCAGCTGGGCCAGATGAGAAGATCAGCCTTAAAATAAACCAATATAGCTTCATGTTATAGCACTGGGAATAAAAAGTGTTCTGCCATGTTAAAGTCACAGGCTGTGTGGAGGTTTTTTAGTTCCTTAACAAGTTCTAACTCCTGACAGACAAGAGTAATAATTAACACAAATAGTCCTTGTCATTAAAGGCAAACATTTGCTGTTTGGGTATTTTAACATGTGATTAACACTGCTATTTTTGTTGTGAGAATAGATGCATGAGTCATATTATTGTTCTTTATAGCATAGACACTGTTGTTTTCCTTCCCTGAACCTTACTGCCCTTCTGGACTAAATCTGAGAGCTGTCAGAATGTTGAGAGTGACAACATGTAATAACACTGAACAAATACATTGTTTTCTTTATACAAAGCATCACTGTCGTTATCATATTTTTTCTAACAAGGTCTGTAAAAAGGCAGTTCTGAAATGATAATACACTGAAATAGTTGAAAACGTGCAGAAAGACTGAAGTCATCCAAGCAACCAAAGGACAGAACATAATACAAATCTCTCAGAATGTCATCTTCTTTCTAAAAAGGTGACTCGAGTTATATCAAAGAAAATACGCAGGAATTTTTATTTTGTAAAAATCTTAGCCTTTTCAGCCTTTTGCTCCACGAGTGACAAGTTGCTTGTGTTTAACGGTTGTGCTCCTCAGACTGGCTTTTAAAGCAGGATTTGATTTAAGATACAGTGTGCTTTATTTCTTCTCTCCACTGAGAGTTTACTGTACACTGGCTGCATCAGGATGGTACAAACTGTGAGTGCGTTTCTGTCTTCTTGATCGTGATGCTTTCACAGACTGGATCAGCTTTTTGAAGCTTCACTGATAGTGTTAATGGCATTCTCACCTCAGGGGATGGCATAGGGAGCTGGGTTTAACATAAATGAATTATCTTCTGAATTAGAATCAATTTAAGTGTTAAGTCATAAAAAATGATGTAGAATTGATGTAAATGAATTACATCACTGCCCAGATGCCTGTTGGGATGATAAAACATTTATGACAGATCCAAAAAGGCAGTTATTTCCACATTTGGCCTTTCTTTTTTAGCCTTTCCTGTCATCTAGAATTTCATCTTTGTTTGACTTTTAATTTAAAAATCTTGATTATTGCGGCACGGTGGTGTGGTGGTTGGCATTGTTGCCTTACAGCAAGAGGGTCAGGGTTTGAATCCAGCAGCAAGCCAGCTTAGGCCCTTCTGTGTGAAGTTTGCATATTCTCCCCGGGTTTGTGTGGGCTCTCTCCGGGTGCTCCGGCTTCCTCCCACAGTCCAAAAACATGCAAAGGGGTTAGGTTAATTGATGATTCTAAATTGGCCATAGGTGTGAATGTGAATGTGAACGATTATCTGTCTCTTTGTGTGGGCTCTGCAACAGACTGGCAGCCTGTCCAGGGTGTACCAGGCCTTTCACCCAATGACAGCTGGGATAGGCTCCAGCACCCCCTGCAACCCTGAATGAATGGTTAGTGCAGCTTAATTTCATTTTCTTTCACTTATACAATTCGGGATTGCATGGGGGCTGTAGTCAATCCAATCTGTCAAAGAGGCAAAAGGCAGGGTACACCCTGGACAGGACACCAGTCTATCAAAGGACTAATACAAAGAAACAGACAATCCTTCACACCAGCCAATTTAGAATTGCCATTTAACGTAAAACGCGTGCCTTTAAACTGTGTTGAGAACACACAAACTTCACACAGAAAGACCCCACCCAAACTGCAGAGTCAAATCCAGGGCCTTCTTGGTGTGAGGCGACAGTGCTAACCACTGCACTGCCATCATAGCATTATTAAAATAATTCTGTTCCACCCTCTTGACACCTATTTCATCAAATCTGACTGAACTGATTTTTTTTTTTAAATCATTGCACCATTCAAAGTAAAAATAAAAGAAAAATAATCCAGATTTTATTAAATTATTGTTGTTAGTTAATCAGTAGTGACTTGGTTGCAGGGATAGCAGTGTTGGTTACAGCGAGTCAAACCAACTGTGTAGTTTAAACTTTATACTGACATATGGACAACAGTACTAAGCCACATCTTTTAATCATTGAATGCAGGCATTTTATTCAGTCTCATTCTCATAGCTGTGTAAAGTAAGCACCTAGCTATGCAGTCTGCCTTTACAAACATTTGTAAAAGAATTGGTTGTTTTTTTAGATTTTTTATACTTTTTAAAACTGTTTTTATTTATTTTTAAATTATTTGTTATTATTTGATTTTTTTAATTCATTTATTTATTTTAATTTAATTAAGAAATAAAAGAATTGGTTCTTCAAAAGAACTCAGTGAATTCAATAGTGTAACAGTAATAGGGTACAACTATTGAAAAAAGTCAGCTGGTGGAATTTCTTATCTCCTAGACGTTCCAAAATAGTTTTTATTGCAAAGTAGAAACATTTAGGAACCGCAGCAGCTCAGCCACAAAGTGGCAGACTATGTAAAGTTACAGAGCAAGATCGGTGAGTGATGAGACATAAACGTGTATAAGTTCTGAACGCTCTACTGAATCAATAAATGCGGAGTTTCAAACCTCCTCTGGCATTAAGTTCAGTGTAAAACGTCCTGTGCCAGGAGCTTCATGGCATGGGTTTCTGTGACTGAGCAGCTGCATACAAGCATTACATCACCAAACCCATGGATGGAGTGGTGTAAAGCATGCTGCCATGGGAGTCTGAAGCAGTGGAAATGTGTTCTGTGGAGGGACGAATCACACGTCTCCATTTGACAGTCTGATGGATGAGCCTGGGTTTGGTGAATGTCAGGAGAATGTTATCTGCCTGAATGCATTGTGCCAGCTGTAAAGTTTGATGGAGGAGAAATAATGCTATGGGGTTGTTTTTCTGGGGTTGGCCCAGGCCCCTTAGTTACAGTGAAGGAAAATCTAAATGCTTCAGCTTACTGAGACATTTTGGACAATTCTATGCTTCCAACTTTGTGGGAACAGTTTGAGGAAGGCCCTTTTTCTGTTCCATCATGACTGTGCCCCAGTGCACAAAACAAGGTTCATAAAAGTATGACTGAATGAGTTTGGTTTGAATGATTTTGACTGACCTGCACAGTGCCCTGACCTCAACCCCACTGAACACCTGTGGGGTGAACTAGAAAGGAGATTGCGAGCTTAGACAACATTAGTGCCTGACCTCACAAATACTTATCTGGATGAATGGGAAATAAATCACACACACTTTGAATCTTGTAGGAAGACTTCCTAGACGAATAGAAGCTATTATAGCTGCAAAAGAGGGAAACAAACTTCACAATAATGCCTACTGATGTAAAATGGGATGTGATAAAAACTCCTGTAGGTGTAATGTGTAGTTGGTCCAATACCGTTGTCCAGTAAGGGTAGAATTTGCATTACTAACCCCCTTTGTTCACTCACCAACTTAATGATGCTGTTGTTTCCGCTGAGCACCTGAGACTCAGGCGCAGCCATAAGAATATGAGGTCATTTATCTCTGCAGTATCGTCACCGATGGGCACAGGCGGGCAGCACACATTAGACACTCACATACACGTGAGGAAGTGTCCTGCCTAGAGACAGCACTGACATAACTCACAGACAGATAATTTATGCAAAACTTATTTCATATTCCTCCAATGGATTTGCGAATGTTCCATACTCACTTTCTGTGTTTCCTGCCCCTGGGTCGGCTCACTGTGTCGATCCAAGCACTTATGTGTTCATACACATAAATATGGACGTTTATGTAAGCTACTTACAGACTGAATCACTAAATGAAAAAGGAGAGCAGAGGCCCTGCTGGTTGATGGAATATTCATGGATGGCTTTCAAGGGTCACAAAGGGTAAAGGAAGAAGGAGACAGGGAGAAAAAAGAGGGAATGATGCATTGCTGTGTGTCCTGCCATTATGTATTGTACATGTGACGTTTCCATTTAGGCCTGGCTGTTAAATAAGTCAAAGGATTTCAAGCTGGACTGTGTCAGGTGTTTTGTTGTGTAAGTCACTGCAGCAGGGTTCTGTGTTTGACATCTGTGAAATTAGAATTTTCTCACAGTCATCATTCTGGGCAAAGATAATGACCATTTCCAAAAGATACTTACCAGTCACGACTAGTGACTAAGTGTTAATCATTTTAATACAAGAAGCACCAAAATCCAATTAACCACAACCCTCGGGCTTACCTGCATAAAAACAGACATAAGAGGCTTCTTTTGAAGTAGGGCTGATTGGTTCCAGAGCAGAGTGTCTCTTTTTAATCCAAATAAAAGCAAAAAGCAGTGAAGTCTAGCCAGTGATTGACAAACAGGTCCAATCAAATTTTGCTAACAAGGTTTATGGAAAATTTTAAATGCTACACAAGCAGTTAAACCTGAAAGACAATTCTATGGCAAACTGATCTTTTCAGAAATCCTCTTGAGGGAACCTCTTCATTACCTTCAAGAGATAAAAAGGTAAAAAATGCTGGATGCAGGAGCACAGTTACGAGCACACCTCATATGGTCCCCCTGCCTTCTCTTTTTGATGTTATAATTTGAGTTTAAAATCTTTGTGGAAATAAAAATTTGCTCGAAATCCCTCACACTCAGGTTGTAGTGGTGCTGAATCCATCTCTGGGACCACAGACGCTGGTTCAGACTTGGCTGGGAGCTTCATTACATAGCTCCGGGAGCTTAATGGCATGGGTTTCCATGAATCAGCAGCTCCATGCAAACATATCACCAAGCACAATCCCAAGCATTGGATAGAGTGTTATAAGTTATACCACCACTGGCCTCAGCTTGAGCAGTGGAAACATGCCTTGTGGAGTGATGAACAGGGCCTCTCTATCTGACCGGATAACCTCCACTGTGGTAACTATAAATTTTGGCAGAGGAGGGATAATGCTATGGTGCTGCTTTTTGGAGTTGGCTTGGGTCCCTTAGTTCCAGTTAAGGGAGGTCTTACTTATTCAGCTTAGCAAGATATTTCAGGCAATTCTATGCCATAGCTCAGTGCGTCTGAGGTCTCATTTGAGAGCTGGAGAGTTGCTGAGGGCTGCCAGTTCAAGACCCAGCTGGACCTGGACCCGGTGACCATCCAAGACCTGCCAGCACAAGACCCTGCCCTGGACCTATATGGTGAACCAGACCAAAAAGTTGTCACCCCCTGAGCATTGCTGAGGTGCCCTTGAGCAAGGCATGGACCCCCATATTGCTCCCTGGTGCCTGAAATGGCAGCCTTGCTTGCCGACCTCCCTCACTGCACGCTGCATGAATAGTTTGTGTGTCTGTGTACATTCGATCAGTAAGGAGTGTCGGCAATTTAAATTTTCCCAGCTGGGGGTTAATAAACGTTGTTTGTGTTTGTTCAATTTTGTGGGAACAGTTTGAGAAAGGCCCTTTTTTCTTTTTCAGCATGACTGTGCTCCAGTGCACAAAGCAAGGTCAATAAAGGCATAATTGGATGAGTTTAGTGTGGAAAAAATTAACTGGCCTGCACAGTGCCCTGACCTCAACCCCATCCAACACTGTTGGAGTGAACTAGAATGGAGATTGTGAGCCAGGCCTTTTGTTCAACATCAGTGCCTGATCTCACACATACTCCTCTGGATATATATGTGCCTTTAGCTGCTCCCTTGTATTTTACCCAAATGCTCTTCTGGATGAATGGATTAAAAATTCCCTCAGACATATGCGAGCAACTTGTAGAAGAACCCTCACAAAAGAGTAGAAGATGTCATAGCTGCAAAGTGGGGACCAACTCCATATTAATGCCTGTAGATTTAGAATGAGATGTCATAAAAGGTCCTGTAGGTGTAATGTGTAGGTGTCCCAATACTTTTGTTCAGTTGGTGTATAAAAGGTGAACGTAACCTGGACATTTTGGCTTTCTCTAGCTTAGCTTTTTATTAAGTGAGGGATTGGATCTGATTGAGATATCAAAGATGTAACACTGCAGGCTCATACATTAGCAGCTCATCAGTCACAGTGTAGCCACACCCTGAAATCTGCATTGTGTCCATTTTAATCCACATGAAGCCAAAAAATACAGAATGAACCTCATGCTCTAGAACATTTGAAGTTAGTAATTTTGACCATAAAATCACCAGGAAAGTGTTCCCTAAATAAATCCCTAAATCCATAAATAAAGCGAGAAATACAGTCATTTGTTCATTCTGTACAACTTGACTTATTCTTGCAACCACAGGACGCCCGCTGGCCATTACAAAGAATGCAGGTTTAATGCTTTTAGTCTTTCAAATCATAAGCAACATCCATGTTAAATATAGTCTGTTCTCTCAGTGACTAATAAAATGTCATTACTCTTGAATAACTGAAAGAAAAATTATAAGGATTAATCATCATTATATTCTCAAATTTAACAAAGTAGAATTAAACATAAGAATTCCCCCCTCTTCTTCGATTTTGACCAGTAGACCATTAGCACAGCGTGTGTAGAAAGTGTGTTTTTTAGCTTAGCCCAGCCTCTGACTGAACTCTGATCTCACCAGAAACTGTCGGCTGATTAGAGGTGGCAGCTTGCAGCGATAAGTAAGTTTCAATCGTTTTTTCCACAGATCAAAGGTCAGTGTGACCAGACAATATGAAGGCAATGTCTGGGTCTCACCTTGCCTTTTTCCTTATGTCATTTTCATCTGAATTTGTGCTACGCATTTACTTTGAATACAACCGTGCCACATCTAAATTCACTTTGCTTTCTATCCAAAGACAATCTAAACCTTTTTCTTTTTTTTTTTTTTACATAACTGTGGTGTTATAGCTGTGGGCTAAGGAAGTGACCACTAATCCTCTCTTTCCTCCCGCTTCTGAAAAAGCCATAGGCAGCCCACCTGCTTTCCTCGCCATCAGAGTTTTGGCTGCAGTTGAGTCATGATGCCATACTCTTTCAACGGGAAAAAGCCTCACCTCCTTTCAAACCCTTCTTTGCTGCTCTCAGAAGCAAATAAAACCTCACACCTCCCACTGGCCTGTCCCAACTGTTTTTCATTGTTCAACAGCAACCCCACTGACTGCACCAAATACCACCAAGTCTTTGCACAGCAGTAGAACTAGGACTATGATGATGAGGAATGACTTTTCGTTTATATATGTGTATGCATAAAACCTTGAACATTGTGTTACGACTCGGGGTGATATAACAGGGTTATGGCTGTGCAGCTTTTGTTGTTGGAGGACACCTGGTTGCTGAGGAGACTGAAGGAGTGATGTAACAGTAGTGTAATGTGACCACTCACTCTCTCTGCCCACTCAAGGCACTGTGCCAACCACGGAGGCATAATATAGTGTACAATTCATGCTCTGTGTGTGTATGGGTGTGTGTGTGACCAGATCAGCTAAAAGTATTTGTGTGACAGAAGTAAAGAGAGAAAAAGATACATGAAGAGGGATCTTGTGTGTGAGAGACGTTGAGAAATCCTTGTTTGAGAAGAAGGTAAAAAGTCCATTTTGGGCCTGGAGTCTTCATACTCACTAGGGATTCATATGATTCTTTTTGTGTCGCTGAAAAACCAGGTTACCCACTTGCTTGTCACCCATTACAGGACTGCCTAAGCTCAGTCTGGTGCACCTAAAAATATCCACACACACTTTGAGAATGCCCCACCAGTGTTTTGTAAGAGAATGTCTTGTTGTTGACATCTCCAAAAAAATGCTTGCTCTTTTAATGTTGCCACTGCTGCTGCTGCTGCTCTGACATTATTCATCTGCTTTTGAAAAAAACATATACTCAAGACTCTGTAGATAAGTGTGTCAAATTTTCTTTTAATGGGGCCAAAAAATGGGCAGTCAGGCATATTGACAATCTTTGTGAGATGAAAGATGCCAGCTTCTGGCTGGAGTCAGACCCCACTAATGAAATGTCATCAAACGGACTCTGAGGATGCATTTAAGGGATAATCGTTTTGTTTGCAGTACAGCCCAGGCACAGCACATAGATTTTCAATAAACATGTAGCTGAAAAAAAGAGTGGCAAGTAGGCTACAGAGCAAGACTGAAAGGAAGCATTCAGGATCTTTTTGAACCTTCAGTCAGAAAAAATGCTTGTCAATTATACAGTGCTGGTCAGGAGGTCATTTGTAACATCAGAAATCACATGTTTGAACACAAGCGGTGCTACTGAGGCACAGATTCATAATGACAGTGACACGGTATGGGTATGAGCATAGAGATGAATCCATAGTTGCTAACTGCAGAGATCTGTGGTTCAGTCAGTCATGACCACTTAGGTCAGAAGAGGATTGTTCGGGAGTATTTGGCTGCTACTCGGAAGGTCAGTGATTTGTTCCCCAGCTGCTCCAGCCCACATGTCAAAGTTTCTTCAGACAAGACACTGAACCCCAAATTTTCGCTGTAGCATCCATCATACCATTTCAGGTACCGTTTGTTTGTTCTGTCTACAGTAATTTATATTTGGTGATAAAATTCTATTCCATTTTCCGGAACTTTCATATGCATGTGTGTGAAGTCCGAGGCATGCAGGGAGAGCAGTACTAAGACCCCCTAGTAATGAACAGTAACGATTACAGACATGACACTGATCGAGGTAGAAGTGGGTTGCAAAGCCGCTTTCATATGAAGCAGGAACCTTAGGGAGGCTAAACATAAATATTTCACTCTTTGTATGATTTGCCAGTTGGATTTAGAAGAGGCTGACAGTTGTTGTGATATGGCATTGAGATCGGCTGATCTGCTGGGACTGTAGGCTGAGATTGACTTTGGGGCCTTGTTGAACAAATACTTTACTCATTAAAAAAATTCTCCAGGCTATGTAATCAATCTGCATCATACAGAGACAGAATTGACAGTATACAGAAGAAAATAACAGCTAGAACATGATTTACTATCTGAGATCAAAGAATACACCCCACTGGAATCCATACGTCATTTAATATTATTAGTGACACTTCAACTGACTACAGGCTTTCCCAAGGAAAACATCAACATGAGCAAAACGACAAGTGATATTTTAATGATCTACTCTTCATACATTCATATGTCAAGATGTTTTTGTTTCAAAGGACATTTCAGTTTCTGAAAAATGAATGGTCTAACTGATGTCTGAAATTTAAACATTGTATCAAGACCAAAATCTGACGAGAAATGCAGGGTGAACTCAGTGGCATAAAAACAGAAGAGACAGGCTCATTTTGAAGTGTGACTGGTAAATGTACCACACTTACTCCCGTACACAAAATCTGGGAACCCATCAGCTAGTCTGATGATTTCACTTCTGGGATCATTGGACAGTTAAAATTTCTAGTCTCATCTACTGGTCATTAAAATCTTGCTAAATTGTTGTCAAAAGACAGGCACTGGTTTAGAAAATACAGTATGTCCACATGGACTGACATACACAATAATATAATAAAATTATAATTATTAATCATCAAAGACCTATTTAGATCTGAAAAACAGCTCAGAGTCCAGGCTAATTCATTTTCTGTCTGAAATAAACAGCGTTGTATCTATTCAGTGTCCAAGAATGTGTACAAGAGCATTGTGTTTCCTGTAGGAAGGCCTTGACAGTGTTGTTGGTTGTGTGGGCTGCTGTCCGTGGTACTGAAAGCCAATAACCAGATCAAATGTGCACAAAGGACATGGGCAATGAATTCATGGCTCCTAGTGCAAAGCAACACAATACTACTGAAAATTCAGAAGGATTTTTTCTTTAATACTCTCCTAATCATTTTGCTCTCCATCTTTGCCAAATCTGAAACTCCTGACTTACATTGATATCTCCATCGCAGATCATACAAGAAGGTTAGAAATGAGTGAGGATGAGCTGGATGAATCATACTCACACCACCTCATGATGCAGCATGATTAAGAAAACAGATTTCAAAATCCAAATTCCTTAAAAACAATTTTGCTCTTCTCATGTATCACCTTGTTTTATTCTTTTGTTGATGTTGCAGTCAAAGGCCTTTCTCGACATCTTTTTATGTATCTGGTACATCTGTGCAGAAGCTTGCTTTGCCCAGACAGAGAACAGATATAAAACCCCTTCTTTTCTAATGGATGAGGGGTGCTTCTTTAGTTCATGCTGCCCTATATGTGTGAAGTGTGCAGAGACATGCGAACCGGAACATATAGGTTCAATACCTTAACAAGTCTACTGTTGCATCTGTGTCTGTGTACAATAATTGGCTGTCAAATGCAGCTCTTCTAACCTGTTCTTCTAAACAGCAAGCACCTGCAGACCTCTTTAGCCTACATTCTTTTCATCATTTCTCCCCGCCCCTTCTCTTTATGTTCTGCCTTTATTCATCTCATCAGCTGTGTTGTAGTTTACTGTACTGTTTGCTTTATGCTTCGCAAGTGTTGCATGTCCCCAACTCCCCCAGGTCAGTTACAGTTTTCTTTCTCTTCTGTCATTCATCTGTTTGTTCCTGTCACTCTGTTGGCAGCTCACATTCCTTTTTTTAATCAAACAGCCATCATGTGGTGACTGCTGGTGCATTTATACCTCCATCATTATTGATAGAATGAAAAAGAAAAATGCACCTAATGACCATTTTAAACCTGCTATAAAGCCCATATGAGGGATTTTATTCATTTTTTATCATTTACAGCAGGCTGAAACTAGTGACTTTGGTTTTATCCCATCCATATTGCCATGTGCTACATTCAAGCACAGAATAGAGTTGCTGAACCCTTTGGTACATCTCTCAGTGTGTTAGCTGGCTGGTGACTACGCAGACACATGGATAGCTTACATGGACGGTGTACAAATGTGATGAAAGTTTCACTTGCCATTATGGCAGACGATACTGTGGTTACTTCCACTGACTGCTTACTGGCGTATGGTTTGGATTTGCAAAGAGTATGCTGCTTGAAGAAACAGATTTAGAGATGGATTTCCCCAAACCGACTGAAGTCTGTAAGAATATGTGAAAATTAGTTTTTATCATTTATTTATACTATTATTAAAAATAAGTTCCAAGTTGAAAAACAAAAAAATATAAACAGTTTTGGTATCTTTACTGAAACTCAGGTAGCATACTTGCCACCTGCTCAGAGATTGCCACAGTGGATCATCTGCCTCTCTCTCACCCTATCTTTTGGGGCCTCTTCTGCACCATGAACCTTCTCTGTGGTCAGCCTAGTTTCCTCCTGCCTGGCAACTCCACCTTCACCATCCCTTCCCCAATATATCAACTAACTCTCCTCTCCAAACCATCTGAACCTTGCCTCTCTGACTTTTCTCCAAACCAATCAACCGGAGCTGTCCCTCTGATATACTCATTTCTAATTCTGTCCATTCCAGTGAAAATCTCAGCATCTTCATTTCTGGCACCTCCAGCTCTGCCTCTTGTGCTTTTATCAGTGCTGCCGTCTCCAAACCATACATCATTGCAGGTCTCACGACCGTCTTTAGGCCCTGCCCTTTCAGTTTATTATATGTATTCATATTTTCCTCACCGAGTATCTAAATATCTCAAGGACTCTGACCATTATGCCAATGTGACATTCAGATCAACCCTATTTTCCTTCACACATGGCTGCATTAATCTTCCCCTGTCATAAAGTGATATTGCAGGCCTCCACTGACCCTCACTATAGGTCAGTTTCATTATTTCTCAAGCAACAGCATAACATCTGCTTTTCTAGAGCTGACATGATTAGCTGACTGACTGTTTAGTTGATTAAGAGAGAATTGATTGGCGAAAAATTTTATTGTTGTCTTGTAAGATATTGTTTAAGCAAAAATGCTCAAGTTTCATTTGCAAGTATTCTTAATATTCTTATTTATATTCTTTTATGGATTATTCCAAACATACCTACCTAAAGTTTTCTGTGTCTTAATTACATCACACAAAATTAGCTCAGTGTATACTAAATAAATAAATTTGACTCATTACAAGAGAAGAAGAAGCTGGAGGAGGGAGGACATATTATAATTGAATTTGATCAGTTTTTATGTTTAATCAGATTATGTACAGTCATATACTGTGAAGTTAGACTAACTTCATTTCTGGGGCCTCTGGTGCACCAGGCAGTTGCATGCTGTGCATGCTGGTAATTTGGTCTTGCCCTCACAGGATCAGACTCTCCCCTCAGACTTTAGTTGAGTTCTTTGAGTAATTTTCCTTTGCGTT